>JAECMU010092875.1:6524-20755 GCA_016106625.1 Dracogyra subfuscus | reverse complement strand
TTTTCGTTAGACTGTGTGTTACACTGGATACCCAGAGGGAAACGAATGTCGAGCAGACCGGAGCCATAACATCAAGGTGTCGGCCCTCCCTCTGTTTGAGTTCACTGACGGAGTCCCGAGTCAGTCTGTGAGATCGATCACCGGCCACGCCACCATTCCTTCCACTCCCGCATCAAAGCTTGACGGATGCAACATCATTGACATTAATTATGATTTCACGGTAAGGTCTTTATTTTTATTTTTTTATTTTTTTAAAATAAATTTTATTACTCCCAGATCAGTTTAACAATGACAAGGGTAAGGTCTTTAATGATTACAAAGAAAAGTTAAAGTTTGTTTTGTTTAACTAGAGAACATTAGCTTATTCATCATCAGTTACTGGATGTCAAACATTTGCCATTTCTTGATGTCAAACATTTGCCATTTCTGGATGTCAAACATTTGCCATTTCTTACAGAGGAAACCCACATCTTTCATGTTACACAGGGTTCTTACGCGTCCTGGAAATCCTGGAATGTCCTGGAATTCTGTGATTTTAGAATCCAGGCCTGGAATGTCCTGGAAAAAGCAATAAACTTTTATTGTGTCCTGGAAATGTCCTGGAAATTCAGGCCAAACATTTGGTGGGGTTTTTTTCTCAACTTTACTTTTGTTGTTCCCATGACCTGTCTACATTTAGACAACAATTTCTTCTAAAACATTCATTGATTGAACATTTCATTGTCCTGGAAAAATAAGAAAAAGTCCTGGAAAATGTCCTTGAATTTCATGTTTTTACAAGTGTAAGAACCCTGATGTACCACCACCAACGATTTGTTCCTCTCACTCCAGATGTTGATCTCATGAATCTGCTCACTCACTTAATTATGAACCTACTCACTCACTCGCTCACTCATACACCCACCCACCTGCCCACTCACCTAAATCCCCCACCCAACACCCATGCACCCACTCACACCCACCCACCCACCAACTTACATTCAAAATTGTGTCTGATCAAATTGTGTCATGGAAACATTAAACCTTCCTTTCATTTATTTACAAACAGTTAAATCTTGGTGCGGGATGGAATGACCTCGTTCTGGAAGTGGAGATCTTCATCGGCACAATTCCACTACGGGAGCAGACAGTGGTTCCCGGGGCAACAGTGCCTGTGCTGGTCCGATTTCCAGGGCAACATGTAGCAACAACAACTGTCGCATCCGGCGGGCAGTCATCTTTTCCAACAACTCCAGATGGTAATATTGTAGCATGTTTCAATAGTAGGAAGGGATCTTTTATATGCACCATCCATGTACAGGATAGCACATACCACAGCCTTTGATATACGAGTTGTGGTGCACTGGCTGGAATGAGAAATAGCCCAATGAAGGGAATCGATCCTAAACTGACTGTGCATTGGGCGAATGCTTTACCACTGGGCTATGTCCCACCCCGCGTTTGTTACTGGTATAGAATAAAGTAAAGTAACTTACATCTCATATAAAATACCAAACAGCAATAGTTTAAAATGTGCTGGTGCATTATTAAGAAAACACTATTTTCCTAATGAATAAACATTGTGTATGTTTAAAATTAAAATTTTCAGACCAACCTTAAATACGTTATTACACATATTTCTAGATTATTGTAATTTCACTGACATGACAATCACTGTGACTAAATGGAATTTAGAACAGAACAAAAATGTAGGTTAGGTCAAAGCAAGTCAATCATTTTATGAATTTCTCATTTGTATGTGTATTTGTCCATTTCAGCTCCACCTTCTTATGAAGAATGTCTCTTTGGGATGATGTCAAAACAAGCCATTGATGGTGAAGGTCGAGGCCAATCATCAAGTAGACCGGATGCCCCACCAGTGTACCCCTACTATAGTGACTGGACGACTGCTGCTGTGCATGCTGTAACAAACCAGCCCCAGTCAACCTCGGCAGTGGTGCTCCATGTAACTTAACCATACATTTCAAGGGACATGGTCACATCAAATTCATTAATATTCTTTGGAAAATCTAAAGTTACGAATGATTTAAAGGAACATGGTCACACCAAATTCATTAATATTCTTTGTAAAAACTTAATTGGAAAATCTAAAGTTACGAATGATTTAAAGGAACATGGTCACACCAAATTCATTAATATTCTCTGTAATAACTTAATTTGAAAATCTAAAGTTACGAATGATTTAAAGGGACATGGTCACACCAAATTCATATGTATTCTCTGTAAAAACCTAATTTGAAATCTGAAGTTCTACCAATATTTAAACCAATAAAAAAGACCAAATTACTGATGCAGCCAACTTTATCAAACAGAATCCTTTAAGGTCACATCCAAAATTATGTCTGTGTGTTTGTGTATGTGTGTGTGCATGGTTGTGTGTTTATGTGCACATTTGGATGTATGTGTGTGTGCGCATGTTTGTGTGTGTGTGTGTGCATGTTTGTTCATGTGAATATGTGTGTGTGTGTGTGTGTGTTTGTTATAGTACAAACTGTTGTAAGAAAACAAACTTAATTATATCTTAGGAATTCAGAATTATATTTATATATTTATAAGGAATTGTGTAATAAAACCTCCAACCTTCTAGTGCTTGGATTTGTCCACAGACAAAAAGGGTTTGAAAATACAAGAATGTATAAAGATATGTTAAAAACTTAATAATAATAATATTTAAAAAAAAAGAATTTAAAAAAGTACTGTACATTACAAGAATTGATATTTTAAAACATGAAGACATTTAATACAGCTAGGTACTAAGTGGATTAAACATTCTCGCTTGTTCACACCAGTGCCCCAAGAAATACATGTAATGGCTGTAGTTTTCTCTCATGATTCTATTCTTCTGAAAATCCAACATTTTGGGTCAGAAGGCAAAATTAGTAGATGAAATTCTGAAATATTACTTTTAAATCATGTTTGATTCTGGAGAGAAAAAAATCTCAAATTCAAATTTAGACATCTAAAAGCCAATTTAAAATTGTGAATGTGTTTAAAAAACATTCCTTTCCTTTCTCTCTAATTTAAATCAATAACCACTAACTCCTGCCTAGACAGACCATTTAAATTGATAACCATGGACTCCTACCAAGACTGACAATTTAAATCAATAACCATGGACTCCTGCATAGACAGACAATTTAAATCAATAACCACTAACTCCTGCCTAGACAGACCATTTAAATTGATAACCATGGACTCCTGCCAAGACTGACAATTTAAATCAATAACCATGGACTCCTGCATACAGACAATTTAAATCAATAACCATGGACACTTGCATAAACAATTTAAATCAATAACCATGGACTCCTGCCTAAACAGACAATTTAAATCAATAACCATGGACTCCTGCATAGACAAACAATTTAACTCAATAACCACTAACTCCTGCCTAGACAGACAATTTAAATCAATAACCACTAACTCCTGCCTTGACAGACAATTTAAATCAATAACCATGGACACTTGCATAAACAATTTAAATCAATAACCATGGACTCCTGCATAGACAGACAATGTAAATCAATAACCATTGACTCCTGCATAGACAGACAATTTAAATCAATAACCATGGACTCCTGCATAGACAGACAATTGAAATCAATAACCACTGACTCCTGCCTAAACAGACAATTTAAATCAATAACCATGGACTCCTGCATAGACAGACAATTTAAATCAATAACCATGGACTCCTGCATAGACAGACAATTTAAATCAATAACCATTGACTCCTGCATAGACAGACAATTTAAATTAATAACCATGGACTCCTGCATAGACAGACAATTTAAATCAATAACCATTGACTCCTGCATAGACAGACAGCCCAAATAACTGAGATACTCTGTAATTATTACAACACAAATAGATCAAAATGAGCTGGTAACAAACCTACATTTGTATCTTCTGTATATTTATATGATAATTATGTGAACTGTGAATTTTGCAGTTTTTTATTTTTATGGATGTAAGCCAAAGACGACATGTACTGAAATAGCCAAAATAGATATTAAATAATGAGATGTTAAATTTTTTTATTCTCCAATCAAATAACTTTTTATATTTAACCTTATTGATAAAGGGATATATATACCCTAGTTTTTAAACACTAAGGCAAATTTTTTACTATTGGAGCCATATTTGGTAACTAAAATAATACTTTACTTAGATTTTATTGTTTAGATTATCCATTTCCATACATTCGAAGTGATTTTGGTCATCCTGTGTTCAATATCACAAAATGCATTTCTCATATTTAAAAAAATGTATGCGTGTCTGAGAAGTAACAGATATGAAGTTATGTTTTAGTCTTTTTTTAGAGGGTATTTCACCATTTCAAAGTTAAAGACTCGTGTTTCACTCATTTGTAATTTTATCCGAATATATTACAGGTTTGTAGATTGACTAAACTTGGTGTGCATTTTCATGGGCTGAAACTAGGTTCTGTCGTTTTAAGGGATATTTTCTTTAATAATAAAAGAAATAATAAAAGAAAGAAAAATGGTTGAAATAGTCCACTGCCCAGATGCAGCTGAGCATGTACGTATTATAATGAATTTCAGGCTAATGTGGTTTATCAAAACAAACAAAAACCAACAAAAAAATAAAACAAAACTCTGTAATAGATTTCATTTTATTGCAAACCATGTATATTGAATTGTTTGTTAACGTTAATATTTCTTACTGGTCTATTTGCCAATTTTTTTTTAGTTGAATCAACTGTTAGAAAGGTACCCAAAAAACTGTCTAGCCCACCACCCTAGATGGTAATGTGCCCTTTTTTTTCATTGGTCAATTGGTTTTGTTCAGGAGGTAGATGGCCGTTGCTATTAGTTGATTATGTCATTCTGTCAAGGTGGTGCATGAGGTCATATATTATGTATCACTGCATACATTCCTCTTCATGACATAACAATTTATATATATAGGCTGAGAATGATTTTCTTGAGACTTGTGACAGAAAATCCATCTATAAAAAGACTGTTATTATGTTACATTTACACAAATATTTAAATATATACAATGTATATATATATATATTTTTTTTTGTGATATTTTTTTTGGTGGTATTATTTATTAAGCGTTAAATATATGTCAATAGTATATTTAACATTTCTTTGCTATCTCATTCTGAAATTTCTACTGCTTAGTCAGTTTCACACACATTTTAACTTTTACCAGACTCATGTCAGAAAAACCATTTACAAAAGGACTGTTATTAAGTTACATTTATTTATAATATATATGTATATATTTTTTGGATATTGTATTTATTATCTCATTGAGGAATATCAGGTTGGTTTCACATATTGCACTTGTCATTCTCAAACTTTAACTTTTACCAGACTCATGTCAGAAAAATCATCTACAAAAGGACTGTTATTATGTTACATTTATTTATATGTATAGAGATTATTATGAGCTTGTGTGTCGTACTGATTTTACAAAATGAGTGTCGGGATTTTTGTATTGTCCGAGCGAGAGTGAAGGTAATACATGAATCCTGGCATGAGTTTTGTAAAACCAGATTCACACGCGAGTGTAATAATTTCTTTATTATTCACATTATCCAAAATATTATTTTTTTATGAATAACAAGCTAGGACCATCTCAAAATGTTTGAAAAGTAACTGAAAAAGAGACGTCGAAATGACGTCATTTTTGTTAAGCATTTACACTGTTTTTATTTATTTATTTTTTTGTTTAACGACGCACTCAACACATTATAAATACGGTTATATCGGCGTCGGACATATGGTTATGTCGAGAAAAACCCCAGTGGTTAGCTGACGGGGATCGATCCTAGACCGACCGCGCATCAGGCGGGCACTGTACCACTGGTCTATGATGCCCGCTTTACACTGAGGAAGCCACATTGAGTTATGACATCGCTTTACAAAATTATGTCATTTGTGGTGCATGTGAAATCATTACGACACTCATTGGCCATACTGGTTATAACTTACATTTCCCTGAATATCTTGAACTATGTGGATAATAAATATATTAATGTGATATTGTGTTTGTGTAGTTATTTATATGTATATATTTATGTCATATTCTGTTTGTGTACAGTTATTTATATGTATATATTTATGTCATATTCTATTTGTGTACAGTTATTTATATGTACATATTTATGTCATATTGTGTTTGTGTACAGTTATTTATATGTATATATTTATGTCATATTGTGTTTGTGTACAGTTATTTATATGTATATATTCGTTTGTGTATAGTATTTATCATATTGTAGAAAGTCTGGTCAGGTTCACATATTGTACCTGTCAGTCTGGAAGCCGACTTTAACTATGAAAGGTGAGCGAGTATCGGCACTCCCCTTCCACTCGCCTAGGAAGGTTTACGAGAGCAGCATACCGATTGCCTTGCATTAGAATTTTAATTTTTTTTTGCTTTGATGTTGTACATGGCAAAGACTACTTATATATAACTGTACACTTCAAAGTGCAATATTATATGGATGAAATTTTATGGAAAAAATATGCACTTCCTTGGTTTGTGATGAAAATGTAATATTTAAAAAAAGTACTAAAACATTTCTGAAGATATTTGACAATAGTAATTGTTAACCTTCCTCTGACAAAATAATTTCTGTATATACATACATCAAAAGATGTGGTATGTGCTGTCCTGAATGTGAGGAAGGCGATATGAAAGAAACACCTTGTTCTTAATCAGTACTGTTAGTAACCAGTGGTAGCAGTAATTTTCTTCATTAACACGAAGACATTAATCGCTGTACCTCTGTTACAAGATGAATAAAAAGAAACATGTTTTATTTAATGACACACTCGACACATTTTATTTACGATTATGTTGTTTCCAACATATGGTTAAGGACCACACAGATAATGAGAGGAAACCTGCTGGTGCCACTTTATGGGCTACTCTTTTCGATTAGCAGCAATTATTTTTGTTTTATATGCACCACCCCCACACAGGGTAGTACATACCACAACCTTTGATATAACAGTCGTGGTGCACTGGCTGGATGAGAAACAGCCCAAAGGACCCAATGAGGGATCGATCCCTGACCAACTATGCATTAAGTGAGTGCTGTACCACTGGGCTACGTCCCGCCCCTATAAGATTAATAATTAAGGACTAAAAGAATCCTTCATATGTGGACAGGGCTATTCCACCCGAGGGTACATAATTTGTTGTCAGGGACGAGGCTTGCCGAGTTCCTGACATCATATTATGTACCCGAGGGTGGAATAGCCGTCCCACATGGATACATAATGGAGGATTATTTTTCTCCCATCCAGTAGATGAAAAACAAGCATTTTGGGAAAATGTGAAAAACCTACATTTTTTATTTTTTATCTTCAATAAAATAATTATAACCGTTGAAAAGATTGTACCCAAAAATGGTTTATACTGAAAGTATAAACCGAAAATGATAGTATAATTTCATTATGACAGCAGGTTTCCTTATTTTTATGAAATATAAAAAGTATTTTTTGCATTATTTTGCCGTTTACGTGACGTCACCCAATGTTAACATCAGCGCAAACAACAGAAGTCACGTGGTCATGCAAGACAGATTTATTCCGCATGGGCTGACGTCATGGAATGCGCCTGTCTTGCATGGCTAGGCATGGGAGAAATAATTGTTTTATTGGTGGGATTTTTATTTACACAGGATAAGCACTATTGTTAATAAAAAAATAAAATAAAATAAAATATGAGCACATTTTTCTTTTGAGACTTAATGTAAAATATATTTAAAAGCTTAACTGTTTTTACAATTTTTGATGCTTTTGTGACTTGTTGAATTTAAACATTATATACAATCATGTACATTACATCAAATAAAGTGATGGTCATTTCTTATAATAATTGTTGTCTTTATAATTGTTAAATACAGGAAAACCATAGAAAAAATATTACAAGCTAAGAATATAATACATGTACATTTACCACTTAAAAGCATGTTTTGTTAAGTAAAAAATATTCCTTTTTTTTCTTCTGCTATACTTGTTTTCATTACACAAGGTTCTTACACTTGTAAAAACAAGAAATTCAAGGGCATTTCCAAGGACTTTTCCAGGACATGAAATGTTCAATCAATGAATGTTTTTAGAAGAAATTGTTGTCTAAATGTAGACAGGTCATGAGAACAACAAAAGTAAAGTTGAGGAAAAATAACCCACCAAATTTTTGGCCTAAATTTCCAGGACATTTCCAGGACACAATAAAATTTACTACATTTACCAGGACATTCCAGGCCTGGATTCTAAAATCAGAGAATTCCAGGACATTCCACAATTTCCAGGACGCTAAGAACCCGTTACACTCACTTTCCATTAATAAAATTCCACACATGGAAATGTGAAATGTGCATTACCATGTTTTTGCATGTGGATTACTACTACACAAAATTGATGTCAAAAGTATACGTTTAGACTGTACATCATGCAAGGCTATGTCCCTTTCTACTTTGCTGCAGAAACAGTAGTGTATATGCATCACATTGCATAAATGGAAAATGGGCCTTAGTATAGTATGTCGGATCATGCGACTGCTTCCTCGGTGGATTGAGCTCTTGCCTGAGGGTGCTTATGTCGCAGGATCGAACTACCTCTGTGGATCCATTTAACTAATTGGGGTTTTTCTTGTTCCAACCAGTTCCCCATAACTGGTCAAATATTGTGGGAAAGTGCATATAAAAGATCCTTAGCTACATTAGGAAAAAATGTAGTTGGTTTCCTTTGATGTCAGAATTACCAAATGTTTGACATCCAATAGCCGATGATTAATTAATCAATGTGCTCTAATGGTGTTAAACAGCCTGTGGCTGCCAAAGGAACTATTGTAGTTCAGTGTCTTGAATACACACAGGTACCTATGTTTACAAAACTAAATCTAGACATGAGATTTGAGCAAGTGATCAGACTTTACCATCATGCCATTTGTATGGACAGAAGTTTCTTAAAGCCCGGAGCTTTAAGGAGACGATGCCACACGATACGAGTGCCTTGTATGAATATAGCCGACTGTGACCAGACAAACATTACAGTTTCAGTGGTTGCTATGAAACAAGACTATTGTCATTATTCTCACACGAGACACTCTATTATCAAGTGACATCACCTTTTGGTGTCATGGGTGGTGAAAATGCTTCTCAATGATGAACCCATTAGATTATATTGTTCTAAAAGTTAAACAACTTTTTGACTGGTCAATCAAAAGACCAAGGTATTTGCTCTCCTGTCTGCGAGAAAATAATACAAAACAAAACTGCAGCTACTAACAAGTATATAGCAGTATATAGGGACATTTCTTCAGTTCTGCAGAATATGTCACATTTACAAGCTGTGTAGAGGAGGAGGAAACGAAATGACAAAGAATGAATGTTTTCCAACACATGGTATGAATGAAAAACCACCAAAAGATGTTGAAAATTCTAGCAGCGAGTTATACATGTACAGTGTGTGTGTATACCATTGTACATACATGTATAGTGAATATAAATGTTGGGTACTTATAACCAAAGCAATCTGTAAATGGCAAATACAAGTAAATTTACTGTACACTGTTTCGGACTTTAAGCAAAAAGCCTTGTACACGTATATACATGTACAGATACAAGTTCCAAACCAAATTGTTAACAACTCTCCTACCTTTAATTACTGTTAGATTTCCTCCAAACACAAATCGTTAAAAAAAAAACCCCACCCCCTTATAGTGACACAAATTCCATATACAAAACAGTAATGATGTCACCAATATCGACTTCTTTGTTACTGCATAGGCAAAATACATGCAGTTTTCTGCTGTCTGCCATTTTGCTTGTTTATGGAATATTCTTCAAAGGGGTGGCTCGATATGATGTAATCTAACAATGTCATGCACTAAGGTACAACACACTCATCAGAACATCACATTAATTACATCACATACTTAGGAAGCTTCCACTTCTCAAGAGTATTCCACAAAATGGCAGATGGTGAAAACTGCATGTGTTTTGTCCTAGGAGATCTTAAAGTCGATACAGGTGATATCGATTCAGTCTAACATTTGGAACCCATGTCAAATTACAATGCAATAAGGTTTTTTCACGATTTATGTTGGACAAAAAGTGGAGAAAATCTAATGGTAATTAAAAGGCAGGAGGAGTAATTTATCGTTGTTTGGATTTTAGCTGGTATATTTTCATGGTGTATCAGTTGGATGAAAAACAAACAATAAAACAAAATCTGTATGAAAATTAAACTATTTTATTTAGCATAAAAAAGGAAGCTTATCAAATAACATTTTGATAATTAAACAATGGCAAATTCAACAATACTGCAATTTTTATTTACGTTGGTGGAATCAATTGTCTTACTGATCACTTATTTGTAAATGTTAATGACATTTCTTGAAAAGCACAAATTGTTTTTGACATCCTAATTTACAAATCCTACATGTAAATTACACATTCTGAATATTGTAGGATATAAGTATCTGACAACACTAAGTACAACTATTACATTTTTAACATTAGTTTTCTAGGAATCACATCACAAACAATGGAAATTGTAAAATGTTGCTCATGGTACTGTAGCTGACCTGATATATACAAGTCAGTAACAACAAATTGCTGCATAAACTTTTGGAAACTTTCATAACACTGTACGTATACAAATAATACAGTAATAAAAACAATAATGTCCAATTTAAAAAAAATTATGCAAGTAGTCAGATTTGAAACAAATTTTAAAAACCAAACATTGCAAATACTGTGCATTACAGCATACAACACATGAATATTATGCAAATATATGAATAACAATTTCCGGTAGTACAGACCCATTGTTTAACATTAAAGTCCTCTTCAATATGGAATGAAATATAATGTACAGTGTCCAGAATGTCCTATATAAAAGTTTGCAATAACAACGCATGGCATCAATAACAACACATGGCATTTATTTATGAGTACACAATACGGTATAAATTGGACTGGCTTTCCTAATCTAAAACATTTTTAAAGCTTATTTGGAAACATAAATGTCTAAAGAATGTTAATGATTTCTGAATTGCAAAACATAATTATCATACAATATGTTTCTAAAAATATACTGACAAAACATCATCAGAATTCTGAAGTTCACCAGTCAAATCAAAACTGTCTGGAACTGTGTAAAAAATTTGTAAAAAAAACATTAACACAATAAAGAACACATTGAATATACTGTTCAAATGATTCTATTCTTTAGGAAAAGAAAGTAAGTTAATCTGAAGCACCACACAATGTTATAGAATGAACAGGGATGTTTAAAGGATGACCCAAACAAATAATTTGGGGACTACTGTTAGCACCTAGATTAGCACTAAAGCTAATAGAACAAAGTACAGGAAAATAGAACAAAGTACAGGAAAATAAAACAAAGTACAGATAAATAGAACAAAGTACAGATAAATAGAACAGACATGTATACAGAAAGTTAATATTACAAATTACTTGGTGAATAAAACAACACCCCAGCACTAAAACTATATTGACTACTGCAGCCCTTGAAATTCAGACAAATTTGCTACAGCAGTTAAGTGCTGTTGCAAATCAATTTTGGAAGGGCACTACAGCAGCAATTTTAAAGAAAAGATTAATGCTGTCAAAATTATTCATATATGATCCACTGCTGTAATAATGTGCTAAAATATAACATCTCAACTTTACTTTCGTAAGCTTCTATACTGGAATAAACCAATTTATATTTATTGAGGAAACTGAGCTACACACGATAATCAATTTATGAGTTTTTTCCTCTGAGATCTGTAATTGGACAGAGTTTAGAGAGAAATGCCGACTTTTCACCACTCAGATTTGTGACGGCAATGAAATACTGTTGCAAATCAAGTTTGCGATAGCTTTTGCGACGGCATTGCTGATTGCCACCGCGAATTTCGAGGGCTGCTACTGGGTGTCAAATAATAGAAATAAAAAGATATTAAATATATACATGTATATACATTTGTGTTTTTTTCATATAAAGAATTTATAAACATGGAACTATTAGCGGTACACACAAATATTTTTGGAAATGTTATCACAGGAAAACATTATCACATATAATATCTGTACATCAATGCAGTTTAGTTATATATCACATTGATATCTGTATATTGATGCAGTTATATCACATTTCACTTAGCTCACAAAATGCAATTTCTTAACAACAACAAAAACAACAATTATCATCATAAATAGTGATAAATTAAAAAAGCAACATTTATTGCTAAAAATATATTTATTTAAAAATTATACACTAGAATTTGCCAGCCAGTAAACAACAAAATGTGACACAACTACTCACAAACACATGCAATAACCGATACATGTATTCAGTGCATAAATTTGTACTTGTTACCTCAACTTCAAACCACACTTAACAAGAATTCCACAGAATATCTTGTCTACCATAAACCTGTGTACTGTAATGAACATCTACATATGCAACTGTAAACCAAGTTTCAATGGCCTGTGTACTGTAATGAACATCTACATATGAAACTGTAAACCAAGTTTCAATGGCCTGTGTACTGTGATGAACATCCACATATACAACTGTAAACCAAGTTTTAATGGCCTGTGTACTGTGATGAACATCCACATATACAACTGTAAACCAAGTTTTAATGGCCTGTGTATTGTGATGAACATCTACACATGCAACTGTAAACCAAGTTTCAATTATCTAAGATGTAAACTTTATGAGAAACTGGTGTAAATGTGAAACGTTAAAACTTTAATACAGTAAGTTGATGCCATTGCTGCCTTAAAAAAACCACTGACTACATTATACATTCAGGCTTTCTGCCAAATAAAATAATTTTAGGGTATATAATAAATACAAAATAGACCATAAGTGTTACTGTTAGGTGGTTATCAATTTCTTGTTAACTTATACATCTGAGTAATTATTTAGAATTTAAAACTTTTTTTGTTTGTTTTGTTTTTCTCATTTGATGGTATGTATGGCAGTGGTGACCTGGCCATCACCTAAAAGTAGCCAGATGAACAGGCATGTAAAACAATGGCGTAACAGACTAGGCCATAAGTTTTTCTGCCAGAGGGTAAAATGCATATGGTGCCATACCAAATACTTTCTTTATTATTATTTTTTTTTTTTTCAAAGTTAACCTTTTGACAAAATTAATGACCATTATCATTAGTGTATGATTTTCTTAACCCTAACCCATTTTCTTTCTGAGGGAGGCCGTGGTTACATTCAGAACACATTATAAATATTCAATTGTATTGTGCCATAAGCAACATTTCTTTCTGACAGAAGCCCCGAGAACATGAATTAAGAAAATTATCTATTAAATAAAAATATGTATGAAGCTAATTGGTTCTAAAGAATCAAGTTTGTTTTATTTAGTGATGCCACTAGAGCACATTGATTTTTTTTAACTTATCAGCTATTGGATGTCAAACTTATGGTCATTCTGACACTGTTTTTTAGAGGAAACCCACTGTCGCCACATAGGTTACTCTTTTACTACAGGCAGCAAGGGATCTTTGGTTCTATGCAAAAGAAATATAAAAATCAACTAAATGCTGGTGACTCGTGATACATAACAGCAAAATTAACCCCTTGCAGTATAAATATTCCAACCAAAAAATAATGTAAATAATTCCATTTATGCTGTTTGCACCAGCTACAACTGTACATTTTGAAAATATTTTGATTACACATATACACTGAACATAAAATAGAAAGAAAGATGTTCCAGGATTTGCACCTGGCAAGTTCAGATTTAAATTTAAATATACAAAACTAAAAACAAATACAGTTCATGCCCCCCCCCCCCTCCCCCAAAAAAAAAATACCCACCTAAAAAACAATGTATTATGTAACCCAAGGATTTATCCAGAATTTTTTGGCAAGGCGATTTTTCTAATGAGTTTGGAAAAATTAGTGCAATTAATTTATTATTGGGATGTGTCATTTTTTTGGGGAATGGGCCCCCATTTTTTATACCATAGAAGGAAGAAAAGAATATTTTATCACATCAATAAACAATGACAGACTCCACACATTTTAACTACAGTTATATGGTGTTCAAGGGATCTTTTATATACATGTATTACCTTACAGACATGCTGGAATAAGAAATAGCCCAACTGGCCCACCGACAGGATTGTTCTTGAACAGACCATGCATCAAGCAAGTGTTTTCCTGCTAGGCTATGTCCTGTTCCTCCCCCCCCCC
>JAECMU010092866.1:0-18387 GCA_016106625.1 Dracogyra subfuscus | reverse complement strand
TTGCTGCAGCAAGCACACACGTGGGTGAGCGGCAAAGAAGGGAACGACGTGATTGTTGATGACTTCATTTTGGTACACGGTGGCATTAACACGTTGTCTGAACACATGAAGTTGTGTTCTGTGGTTGAATGAGAACCCACCCCACACCATCACACTACCCCCGCCCCATCGGTCGGCCTGCAGAATGCAGCAGTCGAAGTAACGTTCATGTTGACGTCGCCATACTCGGATTCGGCCATCAGCGTTGGAAAGATTGTAACGGCTCTCATCAGTAAAGAAAACTTGTTGCCACTGGCCACATCGCCATCATTGATGTTGTTGCGCCCACTGTTGAGGTTGTTGGCGGTGCCGAGGGGTCAATATTGGTCCCACATAAGGACGGCGGTTACGGAGTCCTGCTGCCCTCAGACGGCGTCGGACGGTATCGGCGGACACTGGACCATGTGGACCATGCACCTGGTGAGCGGTGTTAGCTGCTGGCAGCATCCGATTCCTAAGGTGGGTCACCCGGATGTACCGGTCTTGTGCTGCGGTTGTCACCCTCGGGCGGCCGGTGCGTGGTCGATCGTTCACAGATCTAGTGATTTGGTGACATTGAGAAAGGCATGCGATTGTCGAAACATGACATCCCAATTGTCTGGCTACAGCAGTACAGGTCTGTCCGGCTTGCAACATCCCGATGTCCATCCCTCGCTGGAGTTGCGTCAGTCGCGGCATTTTTAAAATTTGATTCTGTTGTCTGTCAGTACTCAAATTGAATTTATGCGATTAAATCCAGGTGTGTAGGCTTTAAGGGCATTTCAATGAGTGTGTTTGCACTGGATTCATGATACGGATGATCCAGCACGTGCAAAAAATGTGTTTTGAGAATTTGTGACGTCACACAGGTAATGAAATTGACACGCAGGTGGGACTGCGGTGTGGGTGTGTGCCATGTCCTTTAACACAGTTGAGGTTCAATTCCACCAAAGATACTGCTTTAAAAAGTGTAATTCTTTCGCATTCTTTTGCATTTTAGTATATATACTTTGATATTTCTCTTAAATGTGTACCTTGACACTTGTTTTGTATACATGCTTCTTATTTATGTCAACATCAGTCAACTATTTGCGTGTCAACGGCAGTCACCTATTTTCATGTCACCCATGGTCACCTATTTTGTCATGTTAGTGACACTTCTAGCGGATTTGTCGAACTCTGCATAAAAACAACACACAAGTTGCTATACAGTATTGGATATATCAGTTTGTAGTTTCCATACGAGTTCAGTGCATTTCCCCCCATACGAGTAAGTCTTCCATACGAGTTCACTTGTTGATTTCCATACGAGTTCACCGCAAGCCGCTCGAGTTACCTCCAGCTCTCCCCTTAATGATACTGATATGTAGGGGAAGGCTTGAGGAAATTCTATGTAATGTTTTGGTAATCATTTACAACCAAATGGTCGCAAGCTACTGTATCTAAAATACAAATTGTTTCTTAAAAACGGTTTGACAAGAGCATTAATTTGATTATTTTCGAGTCCAGTACCAATGCTCCATGAAGAAATCGATGCCCCTATGCAAAATGAACCTGCATTGTACTTTGTTGTGGTGAAGTACAGGGGCATCAGGTTTCTTCATGTAGCATTGGTAGTGGTTAACAACATGTAAGTTTAATGTCATGATTGGACTGACAATAATCAAAGTAAAGCCCTGTGGCATAGAAATTTGAAAAACAATGTGTATTTTAAATACAGTAACTTGTGACCATTTGGTTGTCAATGACTGCCAAAGCATTACATAGAGTTTCCTCTACCCTTCCCCTACATGTATATTAATATCAATAAGTAGTCCGAAGGGACGTAGAATGTGTGGCTCTTCTACGTCCGAATATTGTTACACAGCCTATATATAGCTGGTATTCAAACTTGTGACAGCATATTTCAAACATTTCTCAACCGAAATAGTACAAGAAATGGACATACAAACAAAAAATCATGTATAACCTACCATACTCACTAAATCCTGATTAAAGTACTTGTGTCATTATTAACAAAATAAATCTTCCAATGACAATCATCAAAAGTCCCCCGCCCATTTTAAATATGCTACATAGTGGGAAGCAACTCGCTGTGCACATTAAGAAAAGTATTGACATGGGATGCGGTGAACTCGTATGGAAACGAACTCGTATGAACGGAAAACTTGTATGGAAAAATAACTTGTATACATGTAAAAAATAACGGTGAACTCGTATGGGAATGTATGAATATGCAGTTAATATATATACTTTGATATTTCTCTTAAATGTGTATCTTGACACTTGTTTTCTATACATGCTTCTTATTTATGTCAACATCAGTCAACTATTTGGGTGTCAACCGCAATTTGTGTGTCAACGGCAGTCACCTATTTTCGTGTCACCCGTGGTCACCTATTGTGACACTGTTAGCGGATTTGTCAAACTCTGCATAAAAACTAAACACAAGTTGCTATACAGTATTGGATATATCAGTTTGTAGTTTCCATACGAGTTCACTTGTTGATTTTCCCCCATACAAGTAAGTTTTCCATACGAGTTCACCGCAAGCCATTGACATAACATGCCCCAAGCACTACTAATATTTTATTATAACACTGGTAAAAGCGACATGCCGTGACTGGTGTGCCCATGGGTGACCAAAAGCCTGACCCGAATGTACATGTATGCAATTATACACACACAGATGCTAGTGTACAAACATAACGATGGTGTACATGTATACGGTTGTCGGGGATCATCGTTGTTTACATACAGCAGCGAGAGCACCCCTATAACGATAAGTTTGTTGGCAACAATAAAACCAAGATAGAGCACTCTGCTTTTTTAACCAAAACTTACACTATAAGGGACAACCCCCTTCAAATGAGATAACTCCTTTCCCCCCGCCCCCCGACCTTGTATTTCATTATAATCCAAGGTCGGAAGGGGGGGGGAGCAGAGGTGACTCCGAAAGGACATGGGTTGCATTACACCAGTTTAGAAAATTAAGGCAATAGGAACAATCTAAACAAAAAGTTAGGAACCACATATAAAACAACATGCACTGCAACAGTACACAGGGTGCATTGAGTAATGATAACAATGCATCCAATGGACCAGCACATACTCTAATAAGGAGCTGGACAAAAGAATACCAGCTCAGAGTACAAAACTGCACTGCATCTAGGGAATGGCTAAACAAAAGAATATCAGCCAACCCTACCCCCAAAAATAATTGCTGCTGGTAATATCCTTGGTGACTGGCAACCTAGGAAGACACCACAGCAACAATGAGGTCTAATTAACAAGCTACTCTCGATCTACTAAGTTCAAAACTATACTAGCTCTGTTACCATTTCCATTTTGATCAACCGTTAAAAAAACTGCGCCAAAATTCCTTCAATGACATACTGAAATGCGCACCTTTTCTCTTTGGCATATAAACCGCTCCATTTAAAATTCCATAGCCCCACCACCACCACCTGTTACCAATCTTTATCGGGCTGCTGGTGCTCTCTTGCACCTGCCAGTGCGGGCGGTCCCTCCTTTCTACCCCCTCCCCCAAATTTTATGTCTTGGATGAAAGAGCTTGCTCCGCGCTACAACAGCTTGTTCTGAATGTGCACGTTAAACCGTTTGATTTATTGATTGGAAGTGACACAAGCTAGTTAAACCCAGAGACCTCCCTGCTCGAGATCTGCCACTAAATTCCCAGCATTTAGAAACAAATGCAACATGTTAATCTACAGGAATAACAACTAAATCTTACTCTGCTTGACCCAATTAGCCTTGAAATCCAAAGGTATTTCCACCAGAAACTCGCCCGTCTGGTTTGCACATTTCTGGGAAACATTTCTTGAAGCAAGTGAACTTGCAAAGGACCTTGCGTTGTAAAACGTGTGCCAGTTGGCGATGTCCATTAGCTGTAATGTACGATCTTTTAGTTCCTCGATGTCTGAAATCGCCAGTTCTCTTTCTGTGTCAGTGTGTGCCAAATTTTGGACGTTCTGCAAAAGACTCCAATACATACTTTGCTCATTCTGCCCATTTTGACAAGACACCTCGTAAATATTAGTTATTAATATAAAACCTAAAAGAAAAGATAAATACATAACTGTGGAACAATCTGATTTTGCGTGTTCTGGCAATCATAAACTTGACTCAATTTCCTCAAAAAGAAAACTGGAAATGTCAGTCTTAACCAAACAAACAGAGAGTTATGTCCCTTTAGAAGGGTTGGTAAAACATTTATTAGGCACTGGATCAACTTTACAAACCGATTAAGCTGTAAATATCGAAAAAGATTTGACCGTGCAAAGTTATTATCCGTAAATAATATACTGACAACTAAATATATGTTATTAGCATATTTTCCTGTTGACTATGTATTTAATTATTTAGTCGATATTTTTACTGATAATAATTGCCCAAGGTCATGTCATTCGATCTGTGCATGTAAAATTGCAATGTCACTGTTGCAAACAAATGTTATTATCCCATTTATTAGTGATAATTTTATTAAATACATTGAACAAATGCTATTTACCCGTTTATTACAGTAATAAATACATTGAACATAATTGACAAAACAAACACATATACAATTTATTAGTCCCCTACTGGTTCAACCGGAGGGGGACTAGGTTTCATCTCCGTCCGTCCGTCCGTCCGTCCTACAAATATTTTATATACTGAGCTGAACTTTTGTCTATAGTTTCATTATGTACTGTTACAGATCAAGTTTAACGTTCATGTTGATTTACCCATTTTTGAAGGAGTTATATGGCCTTTAAGCTTAGGAGATATGGAAAAAACTAATCCGGGCATTGCCCCCCCCCCCCCCCCCCGTGCCCAGAACACCTTTAATTAGATATTGAGCTGAAATTATGTGTAGAGTTTTATCACATACTGTTACATATCAAGTTTGACTTTCATGTCGATTTACCCATTTTTGACCCAGTTATGGCCCTTGAATTTGGGAGATGTGAAAATAATGCCAAACTTTGTCAGAAGACTAATATATGTTGAGCTGAAATATTTTGTATAGGTTTATCGTATAATGTTACAGATCGAGTTTAACATTCATGGCGATTTACCCATGCTTAAATCAAGATAAAATTTTGTATATAGCTTTATCATTTGCATATATTATCTTTACAGTTCTAGTTGAAGTTTTGTTGTGATTTACCCACTTTTTTGTTATGGAGCATTGAATTTAGGATAGAAAAATTATTGGGCCTGTTAAGGGACATCATGTATTGCTTTAGTTGTACTCTCAAAATGCTTGTATATTTGTGTCATGTATATGCATACATATATACATACATTCATTTGGTGCTATAGGTTCGAGTCCGAGCAATGGCTTGGGACAATTTGTGAGGCCTGAAAGGATTTAATTATCCCCTGTGCCAGTGCGTTAATATATATGTATGTAACAGTCACCCTTGACATACATACAATATATAGATATTCATACATCAATACACTGTAAGCGGGATCGACTGCCTAACTTGTAAGCCCCATGCATATAGTTGAGTTAAAGAGCATCCTTTTTATGGATGCCTCAATAGCTCAAAAGGTATCGTGGCAAGTCTGCAAAGTTGCGGGTGATTTGGTGCTATAGGTTCGAGCCCCAGCAACAACATGGTACAATTTGTGAGGCCAGAAATGACTTAATTATCCCTTGTACTAGTGCGTTAATATCTATGTATGTCAACCTCGACATACATACAATATACAGATATAATTCATTCATACATCAATACATACACATGGTTGTATGTTGAAAATTTTGAAAAACGTGAAAACAATTATGGGTGCTAGGGCTTCTTGTGGTTCCAGGGCAAATCTGGCATATCTGGAAAACTTTCACCCATGCATACATACATCAGTACAAACCCGCTGTCGCCTCTTCCAAGGCTACTCTTTTCGATTAGCAGCAAGGGATCTTTTATATGCACCATCTGACAGACAGAATAGTACATACCACAGCCTTTGTTACATCAGTTGTGGAGCACTGGCTGGAACAAGAAATAGCCCAATGGGCCCACCAACAGTGATTGATCCTAGACCGACCCCATATCAAGCAAACACTTTACTACTGGGCTACATCCCGTCCCTAAGTTGTAAGGATGTTCGGAAATATCTGGCATTGCCAGTTCATCATCATCTTAAAAGGAACAGTCTACTTGTGCTAAACTTGGAAGGAAGAAATGTTTTATTTGAAGATGTTTTCAACACATTTTAATTAGTTATATTGCATCAGATACCTGTATATACAATGAGTGAAGAAACCTGCTGCTAACACACCATGGACTTTTTCTATATATTTTATAAGCACCATTCTGCAGACAGAACAGTATACACCACAACCTGTTTCACTAGTTCGGGAACATTGGTTGGAATGAGAAATAGCCCAATGGGCCCCATCAACAGGAACTTATCCAGTACCAGCACTGTACCACAAGACCACACAAAAGATTTAAATTCTCAAAATGTAAACCATACAGAAGACTTGGTACATAATAAGACTACTGTTTGAATAACCGTTAGGTAATTGACCTCTCCAAGATGCATCCCAGTGGTAAAGCGTTCGTTTGATGCCTGGGATCGATCCCCATCAGTGAACTACTTCTCACCCCAGCCAATGCACCATGACTGGTAGGCCTATATCAAAGAATGTGGTATGTGCTATCGTGGTTGTGGGACGGTACACACAAAAGATCCCTTGCTGCTAATCGAAGAGAGTAGCCCATGAAGTGGCGACAGTGTTTCCTCTCTCAATATCTGTGTGGTCCTTAACCATAAGTCCGACACCAAATAACCGTAAATAAAATGTGTTGAGTGCGTCGATAAATAACACATTTTCTTCCTTCTCCTCATTTGAATTGGCCACCATTGTTGCTATATCACAACTGACATTATATCACAATCAGAAAACTACACTCTTGTTCGAATCCGATCAAATATTACAAAATAATTTATTTAAATTTTACTATAATACTTTTAAGATTAGCATATACAATAATGCATTAAAAGTTCTCATCTTAATGTTTAATTGGTAAGGCCACAGTATATTTTGTGATAAAAGACAATTACTAATGGGACAAATTGTTGGGAACAAAACACTGGTGGTCCATTTTCTCCACAAAACATTATGACCTCCTCATCCTAAAATATTTTACTGCCTATGCATGTCACTACTACAATGATCATAGGAATTCCAAGAAATAAAATATTAATATTAATTTAAATACCAAAATAATAGTGTATAAATGACAAGAAACACAACAGATAGGTTATCATTGTACTTTACTCATTTCACATAATTATTCACAGTCGGTAACTAAGTAAGAAACCATTACAAACTGTACACTAAAATAGACTTGAAAAACTTGAAACCGAGAAAAGGAGACATGCAAGCTCATTTGTTTGCAAGTAATTAGTCTGTTATTCCACAAATAAATTAAATATTTTAAATAGAATGTCAACTTGACCAACCGAAGATCATTTGTAATCTTTGTTGTCTTCACAAAATACTTTGTTGTAAAATTATTTCCATACCAACCAAATCCACGCTACTTACAAATGGATGTAAGGCATAAAAATGTCTTTATGGTGTTTCAATGTACTGTTACCAGTATTCCATCATTGTTTACAGCATTACTGTAAAGAACCAGGGTATGTGCTGTCATGTTTATGGGGTGCATGCAAAAATTCTGCAGCTAATAAAAATATAGCTTACCGGTAATTAGTTATTAAACAAATTCTCGTTCACACTTGTTAATAGGTCACAATCCCAATAATAACAGCAGATTAAACAATATCATACTGTTGTCACGGCTAGCTCTGGCATTCACTAATTGCGAATTTGTAAAGCAGTTTGCGAACTTTGTTTTAGTTTGGCGAAATAATTTCATGTAATAATTGCTATTTTGTAGAAAATAACTGACAATTTCTGCAATTTTTTAAATTTAATACACAATTTGGCAGATTGTTTTGCTTACCCAGAGCTAGCTGTGTGTTGTAAATATTCTTTATCAGATAGGTTTTTTTAATTATTTAATTATTAATTATTAAAATGTCTGTTATATGTAAAACTAACAGCATCAACAGCTCAAAAATGTTTGTGCTAATATGTTCCAAGTTCTAGTTATCAAAATGCAAGAAAAGCTTGTGTAATCAAGTTTCGGTTGGTAAAAAGGTATGAAAAAAGTAATAAATAAATTGGTGTCCATTATTTTAAGACCCATATATGTATGATAAAATGACTAAAAGTATAGTTTTGGCAAAACAAATAATTGCATATTGTGTTAATGGAGATTCTTTAAATCCTAAGGGGTCTATGAATATAAAATAGTATTAACAATATTTACAAAGATACAGTACTAGATACTGGTGATAAATAAAGTTTTATACACACACCAAAAATTTAATACCCTAATTATGAGTTAATGACTCAGAGATAGTTTAAAAACTATTTAGAATAAGTCCCAATATTTTCTTTATTATTGACCTTTGAATTGCTACAGAAGTTGTTTCTTACCTAGTTTACTAAATTCAGCCACCATAACAAGTTAAACAACTCAATCTTCTAGAATATTCTTTTAACTTTAAATTGTGGACATTATATAAGTGGCCTTATATCAGGTAAAACATCCATAATTTATTTTATAGACAAGGGATTTCGGCAAGATGTTCTTTGTAACAGATTTACCTCAAAAGCCCATACAAGCATAGTGCCTAGGCTGCAAAGAATAACACACACTTAAAGATCTTAATAGATCTGTTCATCATGTTTTTTCTATTTTAAAGGCAATTAAAATGCTTATAGTCACTTAACTTATACAATATTTCTGCCTTGAATTAAAGACATATTCCAAACATCCATCTCAATATTTACAAAATAAAAATCTAAAGATTGGTCTACTAAATACATATTTTACAAAATATCAAAACCCATAACTATAAATATATCTTTCTGAAACAATTAAAATAAATAAAATAATGTTAACATGACAAATAAGACCACCTGTAAAATTAGATGGTGGGGTGGAGGGGGGGGGGGGGTTATAGTAGTCTTGATATTGGTGACAATTTCATTTGATAACAGGTGGTGTAACATCAGGGTACGAAGTTAAGGGTCGCCCGGTCGCCCGTGGCGAGTCAAAATGGCGTCGGGCAAGTCAAAACCTCATCATGTGTCGCCCGCCTGGCGACCCAAAATTTCCGCGTATTGTGTTAGGTATAAAATGCAAATTACTAGTTGATCAGGAAGTTTAATTTTTATTTATTGTTTTCAACTGGTTTCCTGTTACTGCTATCAAACCCATATAGGATACAATAGCGACCACTTCCCCAGTCTATCGGACGCTCCAAAACCATTCGGAATATCTCGACCAGTCGGCCACGTAATATTCGTAGGCTCAATCGGAACACCTCGGACTTGTCCATCTTTAGTCACAATTTGAAAAAATTGTCGCATATCGCTACGCTATGATTTGCAGAGAGACAGACAGGTTTTCTGAAGATGCATTGTGTTTACGAAATATACCGAGTCTACTATACCCCAAAGTTCAAACACCAGGTTGTCAATGCGAACGATGTCAACAAATTACATTTGCTATGCACGTGCGTGTATTGTGGGAACTTCTAATTAACTTGACAGATCACACAAGTGTCACGATGTTGTTGTTGTTGATTGTCTTGTAAGGTATTTTAAAAACAAAATGCAGCATTGGGCCACTCAAAAGTTGTACGGGCGAGTCAAAGTGCTGCTATGAGTGGCCCAATTGGCGAGTCAAAAAAATTCCCAAGTTCGTACCCTGTAACATTCATTCAGAATGTTACAAATTCAATATTTCATTATCATCATTTCAGTGTTAAAGTTTTTCCATTTAAATGCATGTAATTCCAAAAGCTGAATGTAAACTCTCAGTAATCTGCAAGATACTGCTATTTAATAACAGAAATTGAACTTGAAATGAATTATTATACAGTAGTGAAAGTTGTGATGTGACACTCAGCTTAAATTAAATTTCAGATCTAAATCTCTATATATGAATATAATCCACAAGGGATAGGGATTAAAAATCAGGTTATTCAAGTTGTCAAGCTGAAAACAAAAAGCATTTTCTGGTCAAATGATTGTCTTAATGAATGAAGCCAAACAATGTCCTTCATTTTACAATTAAAACATGTTTGAAATATAGGATGAAAGAATGTGCATGGTACATTTTCATACTAAGACTTTTAAAGCTCAAACCTGGGTCAAGTTCAGACAAAGAGAATAGGGAAACTCTAGCCAATTTTTATTTGTTTAACTGTTCACGTTAAACCAACACTGACTGTATGTCATACCAATAAAATCATTCAAACGCTAGCACTGCTTGCTATTGCTAAACAAAGTCTAGGTTAACACCACAACAACAGCTATATAAAAATAGTATATAATACAACTTGCTTTGTTATCGAAAAAATGTCCTAGTCTGAGAACAAAAGAAGACATGTTTCACTTTGCACAATGTGGCCAATAAGATGTTTTGCTTTGTTTGTGTTTTATAAATGCAGGAAGCACTTGTCATGATGGTCTCGGTCACCACAGATGTGAATCATTTTGAGGCATCTTCACCACCCCGACCCCACCCCCGAGCCGACGATAGTTCATCCCTCCGACTATTCTCCAGCAGTTCTGTTCCGGGTCGTATATCTCTACTGTCTTCAGATACGTTGTTCCATCAAAGCCTCCGATCGCCATCAGCTGACCATTGACTACGGTCAAGCCAACCTGAAAATACAAACAAAAAATAATGACATGTTGTCAATCATATTTATTTGCTTAAAGAGGGGGACAATCAAGGCATTTGACCTGGTATGTGTATTCAACAACATATAATGCACATTATTACTTAATATCAATAAGTATAATCGTATAGTTAATTAATAAAACGGTTAAATGTGATGGCTATTATATATAACGGGGGCAGCCATTTTGTACCATCCCAGTGAATACGCCCTCTGACGAGCTGGTGGTTACGTAATACTTAGTGTCATGTCAGGAATTAGACTTCGAACTTTAATGTTAAAATCAAACCAAAAATACTTTTGACAAGTTGTAGCCAAATATCAGAAGATGATATTGCATAGATTTTCAATATGCAACTCTAAAATTCCGTGGGGTGGAATTTATCTCAGTGGTGGAATACTCCGATGGGGTGTGTTGGGTTGCAGAATCAAGTGCACACTGGACACCGATTCCCCCCTACCACCTCCAACATCCCAACCAATGGTCCACTACTGGTACATCAAAGGTCATGGCAGTTTTATCACTTGGAATAGCCAACCTTTCTCTCGGCTAAAGGTTGAAATAACCATATGTTACACATGATATAGCTGCATCTTACAATGTGCTGAGGTGTCTATAAATATTCCATTCATTACTAATTTTCAGTTTATTGAATATTTAAAAAATATTTTGATTTTTGGAACCTAAAGCATTCTGATGCCCTTATTTTTTAATGGTGAGTTCAGAGATTAAAATGGACATACAAGCCAAGTGAAATTGTTAAAATGCCATGTGTTTGTTCCTCAAAGAAAAAGGACAGGAACTCATTGTGGGCAGCACGACAATATGGAGGACTTTCATCTTTTGTTATACTTTATTACTGCTTCTGTGCTAATTAAGGAGCAACATCTTCTTTCTTAAAAGAATGCTTGTTTTGATGCTACAAAAACCAATCCCTTATTACTTAGTAACCAAGCTTGTACAAAAGGACAAACTATCATCCAAAACACACACCCCACTCCTACGAGATGTCATGGCAACAACCGGCTGCCACGTATTGGTCTGTGGGTTGTATCGTTCGGCACTGCTCAGTTCTGTTGTATCATCTCTCCCACCGACAGCGTAGATCATGTTGTTATACACGGCCACACCGAGGTGTTTCCGCCGCGTTCCCATCGGCGCTACTGGAGCCCAGCGATTGCTTCTCGGGTCGTATCGCTCAACTACAAGAGATTAACCAGTCGAAATAACAATCATACCAATTATTATACAGTGACGCAAAGTGATCATCATGTTCAAAGTACATGCAGCTATGTTAAGTACTTTCCAAAACAATGTAATCAATCTCTAATGTAATCTGCAAAACACAGCCAGCCCAGAAATAACAAAAGGTGATGAAATTCAACTCTTATTTCAACAAGCCTGGTGTTTTATCAACATTTGTCTTTTAATAAAGTTGCTTCAAACAAAATACAAATTGTAAGAATATTTTACAAAAACACCCACCCAAATTCAGCTTTTTTAGAACCATATTTATTCTAAAAATACTGTTTTACACTGACAATTAATTTTAAAATTTATGGTATTTAAAAAATAATAGGCAATAACACAATATAAGTGGCTAGTAAACAGTCACATGTCTGCTATTAATTTCAGTTTATAAATACAACAATTATTCTCTCTAATGAAAAGTCATTTATTTTATGCATTTGCAGGACCGACACTGCAAAGAATTTTATTATAGCCAATTTTAAAATATTTTGAGTATTTTCTTCCGAATCACAAAACGGTGATTAAATATTTTAAAAATTTCATTACCTAAATACTAAATGTTGTAGCCACTTTGTATAAAAACTAACAATTGGCTAATTGGCCAATTTTCTATGGGCTGGGTATAGAAATTTGTATTTATTTTACACACCACTGTTGAGAGGACACGTCCCATCACTGCCACCGACTGCATACAAAAAGCCTCCTAATACTGCCACCCCAACACCGAGCCTCCGAGTACTCATCGATGCAACCTTCGTCCACTTGTTCGTCTGCGGGTCGTATCTGGTTGATGACATAAACAATCAGTAACATGATAACTACATTTGGGTAACAGAACTTATCCTAATAGCAAAGCAGTAATAAAATTCTGTACTTTTAATTATCCATTTTCATTTAGGGGTCATCACAATTATTCATATTTTCTTAAGAGTTTAAAAACAAAAACATATTATGCTTTTTGGCTATCTATTCCCCACCGCCTTAAAATGCATATCACCCACCCACTAGCCTACATTTTGTTCAATCAAGAAAATGAAGGTAAATGTGAAAGGTCCCTCAATATAAAGGTCATATTATTAATAAATATCATTGCTAAAAGTAGAATATAGTGGGAAATACCTTTTGTTTTTTACTAAAAAGTATGAAACATATCTTACAAATCTTTAAGTTCAATAGCATTTTATTTTTTAAACTATTAAAACGAGCCACATCCATGATTTAATGTATTATGATGCGATAAACGTGTGACCAACCTTTCGACGTAATTGAGACAGGACACACCGTCCTGGCCCCCCACTGCGTACAGGTAGTCTCCCAGCACAGCTACACCAACGCTGGTCCGACACGAACTGGTGGGAGCCACGTCACTGCTCCACTGGTTCGTGTGAGGGTCGTACCTGAAACCAAATCAACACACGTTAAAGGTTAAACGTTTGTTTTGCTTAACCACAACACTACAATATATTGATTTATTATTCATGGGCTGTTGAATGTCAAATGTTTGGTAATTTTGACATATAGTTTTAGAGAAGAAACCTGCTATATATTTTTATTAGTAGCAAGGGATCTTTCGTATGCACAGACAGGATACCACAGCCTTTGTAATACCAGTCGTGGTGTACTGGATGGAATGAGAAATAACCCAATGGGCTCCAAAAATCACAGAAACAAGATTAATATAGATTCTTTTCTTGCTAGCCAAGAAGAACAAATTTCAACTAAAAGTCCACCTTTCTGTGCTTTTAATGGGTCGCAGATGGGTACTTAACAGTAGATCTAAAGGAAAAAGTTAACAATATTTAAGACTGACCCTATTCTTAAAAATTAGATAATTCATCTTTGTTTTAACATATACATTGAAGATTTAACTAGAAAGGTATTTATGGAATACTGATATATTCACTTTAAATGTCTCACCTCCAATAAACTTAACCAGTGTAGCTTACCGCTGCATCTAGGACTTACACTTTGTGAGCAATTAATGTGTATGGGAAACCTTAATGCTGACAGAAATGCTAAAGAATTAAAATGAAAGATTTCTTTAACCAAGTTTCATTAAACTTGGAAAATTTAGCTAAATGTGAAAACTTAACATTAGATCTAAATGTACAAGCTGACTTTGCCACTATCACAAAAGTAATACCTACATCTTGCGTTTGGACTTTGTGAAGGCCAGGGCCCATGTTTATAAAGTTTAGACTTTAACGTAATGTTATTTGAATGGCGTTGCCATGACGTTAAAGTCTAGATAGCAAGTAACTTGTTTTTGAAAAATCTCTCACCTTTCAATACTATTTAAATATGACTGTCCATCATGGCCACCCACTGCATAAAGAAGGTCGTTTAACACTGCTACACCAACGCCACATCGCCGTTTACTCATCGGAGACACCAGCCGCCATTCGTTAGTCTGAGGGTCATACTTTTCAACACTGGAGATTGCATCACCGCTACACCAACCACCAACTGCCCAAAACAAACATAGCACAGTTTTACATCAACGAACAGTAAAAACATCTCAGTACTGGTGTGATCCCTTATTTCTTTCTATCAATATATCACACTCTTTTGGGTTTTTTTTCATTTGATCTCACATTCATTGTTAATAAATACATATACTACACATATAAATTCTGGTCGTAATACAACATATATGTGAGAGAAAAAAGTACACATACACAAATATCATAGAATACACTTATGACTGTAAAAATTGAACACTATTTTCCCCTCTTTTTCTTATTAATTTTTTTTAAAGAATCTTCATTCAGCAAACAAAAAAAGAGAGACTATCATGTTAGAAGCTTTGGTTATGTACAAAATGTAGTCCCTTAGGTTCAGTGTCCATCAATCGTGAGACTAGTTCAAGAAGACTCATTTGAATTTATATATATATGCTATCATTAATGGTAATATCTTTTACGACTTCTCATAATTTAAGTAAGGGGAGCAAGTAATCACTACCCTCAATTGTTTTCACTGCGAGGTCTGAAACTCATGACATTACTTAATTATCTTTAAGTAATTTTTCGATGGAATGGACATCAGATCTACACCTATATCTACAGCCTCAGTGGTGATATGGTTAAGCCTTCAGACATAAGGCTGATAGGTACCGGATTTGCAGCTCAGTACTGGCTCTCGCCTAGAGAGAGTTTTAACGACTCAATGGGTAGGTGTGAAACCACTACACCCTCTTCTCTCTCACTAACAACTAGCCCACTGTTCTGGACAGACAGCCCAGATAGCTGAGGTGTGTGCCCAAGACAGTGAGCTTGAACTTTAATTGGATATATAAGCACAAAAATAAGTTGAAATGAAATGAAAGATCTACACACCAGCAAATAAGACTTCACCACATTTGATAGGTTTTCTGGGTCGTGTTCTCGGGCCTTGCATGAGGGGTCGTTCCTGAGGCAGGAGGAGGTAATTCTTGGCTTCGTCGACAAGGTCACGGCAGGCTTCGTCGCTTTTTATGAGGAGATCTGATCCAACCGTTCCGACCAGAAACTTCGGACTCATCAGAGGTAGTCTGACGTGTTGGATGACCTAAATAACACATCAAGTACAAATCTTGATTTTCAACAAAGCCAAATCACCACATATACACACACAAAAATCTTAAGAGGCATATCGCACACAAGAAAAAAAAAATCAAATTTATGCTGGCCCATACACCGGTGAGGGGAAGATGGGTGTGTACACTGCCACCCCCCAAATTACCAAAGGTCCACCTTTTTTCTATAAAATTAAGATAACGTAAACAGTTTTAGGGTGTTTTTTTAAGTGTTGTTGGTCCCATCACATGGAATTCGCTCCCCCTACCCCCATTAACAATACTACATACAGACATGTTATGACATGTACCATATAATGCCACTGGTGAGCTATTATTTTTATAAGATCATAGGTTAAAACACTTTTTTAAATGAAATGATTGTTATTCAAATATTATGCTCTCACTGTTGGAAGATGGTTTCTACGTTCCTGGATGTTGTACTTGACCCATCCCATGCAGGCACTGTACACTTGTTCCTCACTGCGCACGTTCAGTTCGTCACTGGAGATGATATCCACCAACTGGTTCACGGGGAGTAACATAAATTCTTCACTTTCCATCACCTACAGGTAGAATGCAAACAAATACAGTTAAGTGGCTAATGAAAACCATCGCCTATTGGATGTCAAACATTTGGTAATTTTTGCATACAGTCCAAGAAAGGAAACCCACTACATTTTTTTGATTGTTTTTTTTATATGCACCATCCCACATACAGGATAGCACATACCATGGCCCTTGATATATCAATCACAGTACACTGGTTAGAACGGGAAATATGACAAACATAATAAATAATAAAAAGGATAAGTGATCAGCCACATAAACAATACAGCTTGGTTGTTTTCATAAAAAATTATTAATAATTAAATATTATCAGCATACTTTTACTGAAACTACAAGTACAGCTATATGCAATATTTCATGTATCAAGTAAGGATATATATAGTTTGTATATTCAGATGCTCTATCAGACACCACAAAATTAATTACTGATCAAGCCAAAACACACAATTCCAAAATTGAAGTTTGGTTTGAAAAGTGTGGGATTTCACAGAAGCAAGAATTACTTTAATTTTTTTATGTGGCATGAGCACAGGGAGGAACAGAGAGCCACAAATATTTTAACTTAATAAAAATACATGAATAAGGCTTAAAAAAAAAAAAAAAAGTCAGTCTCTGGTCGGACCAAAGTTACAGAATTGATGCAGTGATTTTTTTCCTTCCTATTTTTTGAAAACATGGATTACACAGACAAGGTGGGTATATTAGATACCAAAATAAAGGGCACATTTAAACTGAAATCAGAGGGCACGTCCTAGTTCATGTGCGATGACATTTAGGCTCCAAATGCACTTTTACGTCAAAGCAAGAAAGACCGGCAAAAACACCATTGATCATGATTGATGCGCGAGGGTCGAAATCACAGCGCACTGACTACTGACCAGATATTTATTTTGTTTGGCCTAATGTACTCTTTATATTTATTTCATTCAACATTAAGATTTCGTCATCCCACATATCAAACTTATATTTGGAGGAAAGATGAAAATTAGCACGATCAACAGCCAACTCTTACCTCCTGAAAGTTATGCTGTGTAAATTTGTCAGCAATTCTCAAGAGGTCTCTGCAGGCATGAGTGTCGGCGAAGGCACGGATACCTAAACAATTGGATGGATCAAGCTGGCGCTTGAGAAACTCGCAGCACACATCCTGTATTTCCGCCAGCTGTAGGAGACACGCGGCCGGCAGCAGCGTCTGAACGTTGCCTTCCTCCACTGTGATGTTGGACGTGTAACAAAAGTCAATCAGAAGTTCCATGGCCGTCTCATCGATATCACGGATTGTCACTTCAGTTTGCCGGCTCTCGGCTAGCTCGCCCGTGAACATGGCATGGAAGTACGGACTGCAAGCCGAGAGGATCACACGGTGTGCGAATATTTTCTTCTGTCCCACTATGAGAACGACGTCACAGAGTTCCCGGTGTTTGCGCAGGACGTTGATGGCTTCCAGGGTGTGTCGGGGGTGTTTGTCGGATGTGTATGCGAGTCTAGCTGGAGAAGGAGGTCGATCCATTGCAGTCTCAAAACGGTTCATGGCAATTTGGTGTGTCGCCTGCTTTAATAGGTCAGTAGACATCTTTAAAGTAATTCTGAAAAGAAAAAAAAATTAAACATTATATTATAACTTATAATAATAAATGCAGTTTACACAGATCTGTAAGATTATTTATTGTAAACATTTAGCCCCCCAAAAAGAAAGAAAAGTCCTTAGTGTATACAAATAGATTCATGGCAAAATTAGTTTATGATTCAAGATAAACCGTGACTGTGCATTAACATGCATTATTTACATACAAAATTAAGTACAAAATGTGTTTGTTTTGTTTAATGACACCACTAGAATACATTGACATATAGTCTTAGAAAGGAAACCCACTACATTTTCCCAGTAATCGCAAGGGATTTTTTTTTTAATACATGTGTGTATATATATACTGTAAAACGGGTAATATTCGCGGGAGTAAATTTTCGCGACCAGACAATTATATCCATTTCGCAGTTTGTAATTTTCGCGTTGTCGTTTTTGGTTTTTTCTCAAGTCGGTAAAAAAGAAGGAAATAAAGAATGAAAAAGAAAAAAAAATCAATACTACTGCATACTTTTTAATTCACAAAGATAAAAGAACTGTGACTGACCTAGCCTAATTCCTGTTTCATTTAGAACGACCATCAAAATTGCGCCAAAATTCCTGCAAATTAAATTGCGC
>JAECMU010092816.1:0-20503 GCA_016106625.1 Dracogyra subfuscus | reverse complement strand
CACAATGCTGTTATTGATGTTTAAGCTCAGCATTTATTTCCAATGTGATAAATTGTCAAATGCGTTTTTATCCTGCACAATATAGATAATAAATACAGCTAAAGTGTAAACTCCAATAACATACGCAAAATTTACTTGCGTAAAGCATTTTGTTGTTGTTAATTTGCATACAGTTTGTAAGAGTAAATGTATAAATGTATTCTATGCGTTCGCATGATCTTTAAAACACACACAGACACACACACACACACACACACACACAAAATAAAAAATAAAAAATAATAATTTGATCTCGAGGCATCACCGACTGAAATTGTGTCTTATGAGGTACCCATTGTAACATGAAATAAGCTATAGGGCCTACGTTCTCATTATTTTGGTGAAAAAACTATTTGACAATTAAAAATTGTGCTCATGATGGGTGCCAGATTTTCGAGTGTGGGTGCGAATAATGTTTACATTATACTCATATACCACTAGAGTTTCGAGCATGTCTATCCCGGGGCCGGTCTCTGGATAGCCAGGGGCTTGTCCCGGGACAGAGACAAAAATATTAAGTGAACAATTTTAACATTTACATCCAAAAATTAAATAGTGGACCTTTAAAATTTTGATGCGCATCTCTAATTAATATAATTAATAAAGAATTTTTTACTCATTAAATTTGATCGCTAGATTAGATCAGGTGGTCAAAAAGAAATTAAATAAGATAGGTGGCCTGACTGGGGATGGGGGTAGTTGAAGATGGGCAGAATTTTGAAAATAGCAATTAGTTAAAAATAAGTTAATAGTTTTAAAAAAAAGATAAAAAAAAAAGTTACAAGCTCAGTCAAATATTTATATAAATTGGAGCATTTTAGAAGGACAGTCCAAAAATAAATAAGAGAAAGAAGAGAGGATCTGACTATTTAATAATATTTAAAAAAAAAAAAATTCGACATAAACTTCTGAACGAAAGTCTAAAACTTTAAAGTCCGATCTACATGTCCACGTGAGTGGCCTCGTTAAGGCTGTTAGGGTGTACAGCTTGTAGGGACAAGATGGGTTGCATCTCGTCAAGAAAACCCCATGACTGACAATTAGTAGATATTGAAGGTGAAGTCATGGGCGTACATGGGATGTGTGTGTGTGTGTGTGTGTGTGTGTGTGTGTGTGTGTGTGTGTGTGTGTGTTTGGGGGTCGATGGGTTTGACCGACTCCCCCCCCTGAAATCGCCTTTTTTATAATTTAATATATCTGACATTGATATCTGTCATTATATTTACTCAACATAGAAATATATCTCTGCAATCTATTTTGGAACCCCCCTTTTCAAAATCGAACCTCCCTTTTCAAAATTCTATGTACGCCCATGGTAGTGCTGTGCTGAAATACAGATCTTGAGAAGTCGAATCCATCTGAACGAGAGAGAGAATCAGACTAGGGTATAGTCCAGTCGATATGGGTTGGTATGGTGGTGCGGACGTGTCCGACTCCGGAGGATACGAAATAGTATCAATAAAACAAAATAAAGTCTAGAAAAGAGTAGTGGGGGCCGACCCCGCTTCCTATTTATTCTTGGTGCGGTCAGTCTTCCAGTGCTGCTAGGACAGGCTCGGACATGTAAAGACTAAACGCCAACAACCGTGACGTTCTGCAGAATGGTCGTCGTACGAGTCACGAAAAAAAAAAACCAGTCGCCAAACAAGACGGAAATATTATTCGGGTGAATTACGAAGTATGCCGGAAACTTATTTCAAAATAAAATTGTATGTAAAATTCATTTCAAGGCGAAAAACAACAACAAAAACGTGATGGTATAGCCATAAAATCGGTTTATACTGGTATGCAGTCCTGAGTTTTTTCTCCCTTTTTTAATGTTGAAATAGACTAACAAGTTTGCCTATTGCATAAATAGTCTCGCCCGATATTTTTAGAATTTGTATACTCCCAAATAACGCTATAAAAGGCGAAGTGTAATTGGTTGATATTTAAATTGTTATTTGACATGGGAGTCCACGCAGTGCTGTCAGATCTACTGGTAGACCTGTAGAACTAATTTTAATCAGATTGTGATCTGACCTAATGATGACCGAGTGCATGCGATCACGACTTTGTTGAAATCTTCCTTCGACTCTACATTGTAGTTTGTAACTGTAACAGATCCTAAGATGTAAGATGTGGTCTTTGTAACTGTAACAGACCTGTAGGTATGTTTTTGTCCTACTCTGTAAAATAAGCACAACAATCTGAGAGTTGAAAATGGGCAGAATTTTGAAAATAGCAATTAGTAAAAAAGTTAATAGAATATATTTTTGAAAAAAAGTTACAAGCCAAAAATAAAAAGAATTGACTGCTCGGCCGAAAAGTTACTTAATTTTGAGCATTTTAGAAGGACAGTCCAAAATTAAATGAGAGAAAGAAGAGAGGATCGGACTATTTAATAATATTTAAAAAAGGAAGCAATTTCGACATAAAATTTTGAAAGGCAAGATCTAAAAGTTTAAAGTCCAATCGATACGTCCACATGAGTGGCCTCGTTAAGGCCGTTTGGTGCACAGCTTATAGGGACGAGATGGGTTGCATCCCGTCAAGAAAATCCCTAGATTGACAGTCATTAGAGCTTGAAGGTGTAGTGCTGTGCTGAAATAAAGATCTTGAGAAGCAGGATCTGTCTGAACGAGAGTGAGTATCATACTAGTATAGTCCAGTCGTCATGGGTTGGTATAGTGGTGCGGACGGGCCCGACTCCGGAAAGAATAGAAAAGAAATTGTTTGTCCACCCTCCCACCTCTGATGTATCATTCTTTTTAAAAGTTGATTATACTTTGTAACGAGTAGGATTCACTACTTTTTCTTTTTCGCGGGTATTTGAACCCCATCTTTCATGCCATCATGGTGCACTGAAAATTTTGGATTTTTTAATATAACAATTTCCGTCATTTATCAATAAATGGCCTTTTTCAATTCATTTGGCGTGTTTGTGTTTTATTCACTGTTAACCATGAAACAGAGCACATCCTTTTCTGGAGCTTGACATAAATTTATATAACCAAGAATCTCACTGATTATGAATTATTACCCTATGCTTCCAAGAATATTTAGTACCAATTTAGACAATTCTATTTCTAACTTGATAATCAGGGGCCTAATTCACTAAACTCGCAACTCTGCGATCTTAGGCTTTCTTAGGCTGTGCTAGACAACAAAGCATCCTCTTTGCAAGTCTTTTTGCCCTGCACTGCGATATCGCAAAGTTTGTTTGTTTGTTTAACGACGCACTCAACACATTATAAGTACGGTTATATCGGCGTCGGACATATGGTTATGTCGAGAAAAAACCCAGTGGTTAGCTGACGGGGATCGATCCTAGACCGACCGCGCATCAGGCGGGCACTGTACCACTGGGCTATGCTGCCCGCTGCGATATTGCAAAGTTGCGTAAGTTGAGTGAATTAGGTCCACAGACCTGTAAGAATGATGTATGAAGTGAGGGGCATGTACTATAATGGTGAGGTGCACAAACACACTTTTTGTGTTTATATGATATAATAAAAGATTTGTTTTGTTGAACGGCACTACTAGAGCACATTGATTAATTAATCATTGGATATGTTATAGTAAGACAGATTGAGTAAAACGTTTGTTTTGTTTAATGACATCACTGAAGCACATCGAGCGGGCAGCATAGCCCAGTGGTACAGTGCCCGCCTGATGCATGGTCGGTCTAGGATCGATCCCCGTCAACTAACCACTGTTTTTTTTCTCGACATAACCATATGTCCGATGCCGATATAACCGTAATTATACTGTGTTGAGTGCGTTGTGAAACAATTTAAAAAAAAAAAAAAAAATGAAGCACATCGATTTATTAATCATTGGCTATTGGATATCAAACATTTGGTCATTTCTTTGAAAGGAAACCCGCTACATTTTTCCAGTAGTAGCAAGGGATTTCTTATATACACCATCCCACAGACAGGATAGCACATACCACGACCTTTCATATACCAGCCATGGTGCACTGGCTAGAATTAAAAATAGCTCAATAGGCCCAATGGTGGGGATTGATCTCAAATCGACCGAACATCAAGCGAATGCTTTACCACTTCCCCAGAAAGTGTAAATGATTTGGGCTTCAAGTAGGGGCACACAACCCCCACCCCACACAGTTCCATTGTGCCTGATAATAGTGATTTTACTTCTATTATGTTTGTTTTTTTAGCCAAATAGAGCAACAATGGTTAATAAGCTATAGGGGACCAAGGAATACTTCACTCAGACAACGGGGAACCAAGGAAGACTTCACCCAGACAGTGGGGGACCAAGGATGACTAAACCCAGACAGGTGGGGACCAATGAAGACATCACGCAGACAGCGGGGGACCAAGGAAGGCTTCACCCAGACAACGGTATTCAGGGATGGAAATAAGCAGAAAATATCACTAGTTCACCGGACAAATACATCTAAAAATCTACTTGTCTATCTATCATTTTACTTATCCAAATAAATTATTTGTTTTATTCAAATGCAAGAATAATGTTCTTGATTGCTCAAAATGAAACTGAATTGAACTTTTTATTTGTCCACTGGATAACCACCAAGGTACATTTTGCCTGTCTGATCAGATTTTCACCTGCCATGATGAACTGACAAGTGGTTATTTCGAACGCTGGACTATTTAGCAACACAACTGGACTCCCAAATCTAATGAATACTCAACAGTTGTCTGAATGTAAACTATGATGAATCCTAAAAGTTCAAGGACAGGGACCGAGACAATTTAATGACAGGGAATCGAATAGTTCAAAAACATATTCAGGCTGCTTAAGGCTGGGTTTCAGACAGTTTATGAGGGAAATTCAAACGGATGAATTCAGTTATTATTACCATGTCTGTGATGATTGTATGACTATATCACAATTAGTTATGATCTGATTTTTATATATTTGGCAATAACAACGTGACACTGGAGAATTATTCATGAGTTCATTGGGTTTTTTATTATCCATTTATTATTTACGGATGTAGAATATAACAAAAAATACATGTAAAATAGAATATTGCATATATAAATAACTAAGAAATACACAGCAATCTAAATAATCACTTAAATGCTTATTGTGTAAATAATCACAAATATAAATAAATATAAAACACAATATTTTTTCTTAATATTATGGCTTCTCTTCACAGGCGTACAGGCTCCAATGTTTGTAGGGGAGGGAGGGAGGTTGTTATTGGCCAAATTAAACAAAAATATGCAAATCAGAATAACAACATTTACTAATATGCCCGACTACCAAACATAGGGTTGCAAATGAATCACTACACATTTCACATGGATTTTAAAGCGACAGACCCTAGTTTTTAAACACTACAACATATTTTACACTATTAAAGCCTTTTTTCTTTCTTTTTTTTTGACATTTAAATTGCAAGTAGGCCTACTTACATTTTATTATATACAATATTATTTTCCGTATATCCAAAGTAGTCATTCAGGATTTTGCAATATCCCAAAATGCATTTTTCATAATTCAAAAAATGCATCTTCATTTGTGGATAGAATGATGGAAATAAATCGTAAAAAGGTTTTAGGTTAGCACATTTTTGCCCAAATTTGATGTTAGCCCTCCCCGTCTCATACGTTAATGCTGACCTAGCTTAAGTATACTGTCACATAGACAAATAACATTTTGCTATTGGAGTAAAGCTCACCATTTGGGGTTTTTTTTATTACAGGATAGAAATCCACCCTCAGTCACCTGATATGTAATAATGCACCACACTAACAGTATGATAGTTGAGATACATATCTGGCCTAAAAGCGGAACTAAAGTCAAATATGAGTCTAATGTGTTGGAAAGATGCATACCTGGACCACCAACACATACCGAGTCACTGACTGTTTAAGAATTGAAATATGCCAAATTTTATAATTAAATTAAATTTTTTAAATGCAATTATTTCTGCTAACTGGGGCAGCCATTTTTTAATTTTTTTGTTGTGTCGGGTAAAATAGCTTGGAAGGAAGTGATGTCAGCTCCTACTAACTCCTGTATGCACAGTGTAAACAAACACTAATTTACGACAAAGTGATTCTGTTTGATCAACCTGACTTGTAAAACAACATAAATGACTTGATAATATAATCAACTATTTAACTAAATGTATTTCAGTTTTCATTCACAGAATGAAATTGGGTTATAGTATTGTTCTCTCCTGTTTCATCATCCCACAAAAGTCAGGTGTGTTTGTTTCTTTAGATATAAGATTAATTTCTGATGTAATACGTTAAGTATTATGTAACCACTGGCTCACCAGATGACGTTTTCACTGGACAGGAACAAAATGGCTGCACCCGTTATTCATAATAGACATCACATTTAATCACTTTAGTAAATAAATATAATAATATTAACTTGTTGATATTAAGCAATAACGTGCAATATATATCCTTGAATATGCATAGCAGTCCAAAAGCCTTGTCAGCTGTTATGAATTATAAATACAGGGCTCGACCTTTGCAGTAGTCTGTGGTGATTTGGCTACCAAGAAAGTGTTTTGGGTCACCACATTTCTTGAATCGGTAGCCCAGTGGGCCACCATTTTTCTTTTTCAGATTTGTTTTGTTCCACAATGGATAACAACACATTTGGTTTAAATGTGGTTTTTAGTATGATTTGACCATCAACAATGAATATGCATGGACCCACCTGTTTACAGAAGCTAGTTTGGCTCAACTTATCCATTTTGTTCTGGTCAAACAATGCCTATTAGTGACAGTTCACAGTATAACACCCCCGCCCTAACAAATTAAAATACAAAATCTACTTATATGCAATAAAAGTAATTATGTTCATGTTGAAGGGACCAAACAAAATGGATTGAGATAAACATAGGTTTTTGGTGAAAATTAAGAATGAAACTATTTTCAACCTAGAGATTTCCTGGATTAAACAGTTAACAGGTGGAGTTAAAGTTTGTTTTGTTTAACAACTTCACTAGAGCACACTGATTTATTTATCATCTGCCATTGGATGTCAAACATTTGGTAATTTTTACATATAGTTTTGAGAGGAAACCCGATATATTTTTCCATTAGTAACAAGGGATCTTTTAGATGCACTATTCCACAGACATGTAGCACATATAATTACCTTTGATATGCCAGTTGTGGTGCAATGTCTGGACCAAGAAATATACCAATGGATCCTAGATTGAGTGATTTACCACTGGGCTACATCCCACCCCATACCAGGTTGAGATGATGATATGTTAACTGTATCATTTCATTTATATATGTACTTGGGTGACATGGCAGTACATGTGAGATATAGAGAATAATACATGAGTACCCATTGGATAAAATGTATCTTACAATGAGTCGTTGACAAATGTGTGTAATGAGCAAAAGCGAGTTAGATACTTTTGGAAACCACGAGTTGTACAATAAATCATCTCCAATAAATCATCTCCAATGGGCACTTTCTTAAAAAGTCATTTTTAATTTAGTTTAATGGGAAAACAACGAACAAAAAGCCTCAATATTGGCTTGAAGGTTAATAAGTTAATGACGTCATAGACATAAATGATCTACTAAAATGACGTCATCTGTTTATGGTTACTTAGTACACTTGAAACATGATCTAGGAACAGCCAATCACAAGTCTCAGAAGTGATCTACATGTTATGTTGAAGATGATATTGATCCACAGTGGGTCATCCTTTACACGGGTGTGTAACAAACTTTTAACTTAATCAAAAGCCTGTCAATGTCCATGTTCATGTCCAGTCATGGTACAACATTCTTCAAACCAGAGTGATTGGTTTTCACGACATCATTGACACAAATGTTACCAATCACAGAAAATTGTTACTTTTTAAAATTCTATTACCGGTACAAAACTGTCACTGCTATTAAACTAATAACTTTACAATGGAAGCTAACAGATTAATTTACTACTGAGAGGGAATAATTGTTGAGAGTAACATCTGGTGTTACTACATCAACAAAACTGCAGGGACACCAAAATTGATGAATGTTAAAATGCTGATATCAAAACGTTTGGATGAAAACACACTAAAACTGATATGAATACATTAAAAGGTTAGATGGTTAGATGAACAAAACAATATACTAAAACTGCTGTTAAAACATTTTATTTTAATAAGGAAACTGAAATGAGGGATGCTAAGACACTGAAATGGGGAATGCCAAGACACTGAAATGAGGGAAGACACTGAAATGGGGAATGCCAAGACACTGAAATGGGGAATGCAAAGACACTGAAATGGGGAATGCTAAGACATTGAAATGGGGAATGCTAAGACACTGTAATGGGGAATGCTAAGACACTGTAATGGGGAATGCTAAGACACTGTAATGGGGAATGCAAAGACACTGAAATAGGGAATGCTAAGACACTGTAATGGGGAATACTAAGACACTGTAATGTGGAATGCTAAGACATATGATTCTGGAAATATCATGACAACACACTAAATCTAAGAGTGTTATCAAATATGTATGGTTTGGATGAGGAAAATACCAACAATGAAAATGTTGAGACACATTATTGAAATAGGTTTTCATGAAGAAGACATTCAGTCTTGAACAATGGTCGATACAAATTATCATCATAACAATAAACAAGACACTGGAAAAATTCAGACACACATGTATATAAAACATTTCAGATGAACATAACATCAAACAGATTAATATTGAGACATTTATCCAAATATTTTGGATTAACAAGGCAAATAAATGTTCACTTAAAAAACAAAAAAAGCAATCACATGCTAGCAAAATACACAATAAATATTAATGTAAGAAAAAATATGTTATTACATATACTATGGAGAAATAACAGAGCAATACATGTCAGTTAAATTTTTAAATATTGCATTTTTCATCTTGGCAACAAATCAATCAATACTTAATAAACACAGGTAATAATGCTGATACTATTGTAAGGAATAATGCTGTATTGGAGAAATGCTGATATATGCAGAGTAAAGCAACATGTAACGTTTCACAGGGGCAACGTGTGGCAAGATCAATGTGTTTCATAATTCATAGTAGACTTGTATAAGGGCCATACCTAGTGGGGTGCCAGTTACACCCCCGTAAAATAAGAACAAGAGTACCAGTGAGGTAACTGATTCTCCTGTCAGGAGTTTGATGAAAAGTAGTTCTCTGTGACCTAGTTATTGTATGCAACACGCCAACATCCCATGTTGTACATGCATAAAAGGTTTGATTATCCTATATGAATTGATAAGAGGATTTCCTATAATGTACAGTAATGCGTGAAAAGTAGGTCACAGTGACCTAAATGTTTGTTTTGTTTAATGACAGCACATTGATTTATTAATCATCGACCTATTGGATGTCAAACATTTAGCAATAATGACATATATAGTCTTAGAGAGGAATTCACACGGACCTAGTTATGCCATCCAAAGTTGTACTTGCATACTAGGTTTGATGATCCTACATGAATGGATAAGAACATTGAAAACTAAAAGTTTATGGATGGACAGACGGACAGACAGACAATGCCATACCATAATATAACCCATTAAAAGACAGCCATATAAAAAGTGTCCTTTGTAAAAATAAAAGACATTATTATTATGCCCTAATGTTTTTGTCTGTACATCCACCCCACATATTGTATTGGATTTATATTCCACTAATCACAAACAGGTGCCATAACTGACTTCACTGTTCAAAGAAAATTATATACTTATGAAATAATAGAACTATATTGTATATCAAAACCAGCTTTGAAATGTTTTGAATGGTTTAGATTGAAACTGAGAACTACTAAACTGTTGAAGAGATTCAACTTGATGTTTTTTTATACCTGTCAAAATATTTCATGATGTTAGAGGTAATAAAATGAAATGCTGATAAATTCCTACAGATGTTAATATTTCACAAAAAGTTGCAATCATGTACAGGGCACAATATTTCATGGTTATGCAACTTTAAAATCACGAGAACCGCCAGTCAATTATATGGTGAACAATTACATTCTCAAATTAAAAGTACCATATGTCAGTAATGAAAGAGAAAATCAGTTTGTTTTTGAACCACCAATGTAGCACAGAACCGTAGTTCAAGTGTTTTAGGATTAGATAGGCCTAACTCATCGGTTATGAGAACTATATTCACATAACTGAACACAATATGTTACTAAGTAAAACTCATGTGAACTGACTTCCTGTTACCCAAGATTTTGAAATACTGTCCCCTGATGTAGCCATTACAGTTTGTCTGAATACAACTCACTAATAAATCACAGCAAATCTGACACCATAGCCATTAAGGGGCTATTCAACAATTACATAATTCTTGTGAGGGAGCTGGGAGTAATATGAGAAACATTAGGAAATATTATAGGGGTCAGGGAGGGAGGCGTTTTTTGTCAATGGTTGCAGAACATTTTCAAAACAATGTCTGACTTTTATTCATGAAGTAAAATACCACCAGTGATGGGTTTGTTCCCAAACAAATGAGTTTCTCTGTAATATTATTATTATTATTTTTTTTTTAATGACGCACTCAACACATTATAGTTACGGTTATATCGGCGTCAGACATATGGTTATTTCGAGAAAAAAACCAGTGGTTAGCTGACGGGGGATCGATCCTAGACCGACCGCGCATCAGGCGGGCACTGTACTACTGGGCTATGCTGCCCGCTTTCTCTGTAACCAAACCAAATTAATCCCCATAATCCAATAAAGTTGGTCAAACTAAGTCGCAGAGACAGGGAATGGTTCACAAGTATTAAGTAATTTTAAATGAGGGGTAATATTAGCATTATAAAACTTTTTATCCTATAAGTTACCAATGATATCCCTTCATAAACCCATGTGATAATTTAGTGTATTAACTCTGTGAATAATGGTATGCAAATTTAAGGTATATGCAAATGTTCAAGGTCTCTCAGTAATATGCGTTGCTGTGAATGGGTCATTTGTAGTAACGTATTCATAAGATTTAGTTAAAGTGTGACTTCAGAGTAATTTGTGCTAATCGCGATGACGCTAAATTACCAATGGAGGCAACTTTAGTACTGTAATTTACTAAATATTGAATGAAAATGTTAGTTTAGAAGTAATATAGGTTTTTAACATGTAAAATATCAACCTCGTCTAGTTAATATGTATTTGTATCAACCTCGTCTAGTTAATATGTATTTGTCTTGGCAGTCTTGACAAATACAAATTAACACACACTTGGGTTGATATTTTTCATATTAAATAACACTTGTGATGAATCCTCTATATATGGGAGGGGAGATATGAAAAATGTCAGATTTTTCATTATGAAATTGTTGAACAATAGTTATCACATTGGTTGCTTCTGATAATAAAATATGTTAATCACCAATAAAACAATATTGTTGTTAGTACACTATCACAGAAAAGGATTAAAATACTCGAATGTTTATAATTGAACAGATTGCACACTCCAAATCAGAAAATAAAGTTGTCAAATCCTGATAAGCATTCAGTCAGTTGTAAGTAGATGGTATATTTATTAATCTTCATACAAGGTATAGACTGTCAAAATAAGCTGACAACTGATGAATTTCATTTGCAATAAAATGTTGTGATCATATTGCATAATATAAACTGAATATCAAGATTATTAGACATTTAATAGTTGGCTGAAATTATCTTTCAAAGTGGTGGGTTTTGGGTTATTAAAAAACATAACAATGATAAATTAACATGTACTATTCAAAACATTGATTTCAATGCCAAAATTTACTGGGAATGCACCACAGAATCCTCATCCAGTTAGCCTATGCTTCATTTTATTTTGATCTCAGAAACACAGCAGTCCACTTTGGAGAATTTACCTTCATTATGCAACATTATATATTATTTTCCAGTAAAGCCTATTTCACACCGTCATCATTTTAGACCTTGTTAACAATCCAGTGAAAGAACTGTCATCTAACGAATCAAAACACTCCACTGATGTCGCCAAAGTTTATCTCATACTCTGGTCCTTGTATGTTGGGAAAGCAATCTGGCTTGGACATCTGTTTGATTGTGTTGGCTACCAACTCTCGAGGGAAAGCATCCAGATCAGGGGACCCACTGCTGCATGATGCTTCCGACTCATCTATAGGAATTTTGATGCTGTTCTTGACAAGAAATGATCTGAAGTCATCTGAAAGATGCATGGGTGTCTCACTGGAAGGTAGGACATCGGGATCGTATTTACGCTTTGTGACAACATCATAGATACATTTGGGCTTGAACACAATTGGACGTTCATTGCTGCTTGGATCTTTAGCCAGCTCCTTTTCAATGACATCTTTTGGTAGATCAGGCTTGCGTAACTTCTCCATGGCTGAAAGTTTGTTGGCAACATCAATGTCGGACATGGTCAGCAGGTGCTCAAACTTACCGGTGTAGTACTTTGGAAAAGATTTCAGTTTAGGCATCATGGTGTATTCATCGCGAGGATAGAAATCTTTTAGAACGGGTACATATTCCTTCTCACACATCTTTGCATACTTATTCCACGGGTTGGGATTAATGTACTGATCACTTTTGGGTAGTGGTTTAACTGCAGTGACATCTGAAACCTCTCTCTGTTTTTTTGACTTATCCTCATCATAATCCCCGTACATGTCTCCAGACAGACCGCTTGACAGAGTTTCTCTCTTCCAGGAAGCTGCTGATGTCGGTGTGGTGCTCTTCTCCTCAAAGGCAACACTTGCTGCTCGGACACCCTCCGACTGTTTGCTGTTTGCTTTCTGGAGTCCTTGCTGCTGATCTTCCCTGGGTTGTGGCCCAGTCGGTTTTTCCTCCAGATTTCGTTCCTTGAGCCACTGCTGAAAAGCTTTCTCCTTCTGATCATCCCGGATTGCTTGGAATTCTTCATCATCTTCAATTTCCTGAAGCACGTGCTGCATCTTCAGTTTCTTCAGATGCGACAATTCTTTAGCTACATGGTCCTTGTTCTGATGCCACATCTCTGCTGCCAGGATTCTGTAAATACCATAAAAACCTTATTACAAACCACAGGCTTTACTTCTATTTCTTTCAGATGTATCTCAACGATGCAACCACTCTTCAACATCTGGCTACTAATTAAGCCCTGCAGCTATTACAACATGTGACAATTTACATAACAAAAACATGCATTCTGAGAGTACTGCTGTAGTAATACATGTTCCCTACCAGGCACAACAAGTTTTCATATCTCCTACATTCAAGGGCCATAATTCTGTGGATAATGGGTAAATAGCCATGAAAGTTGAGCTTGATCTGTAACAGTACATGATACAGCTATACACAAAATACTTGCATGGGGACTAATAACAACATCCATGTGTATTAATGTATAATGAAGTGTTTTAAATACACAGGTAAACAGATTTGTATTCAAGATCCTGCGCCCATATTTTCAAAGCTATCTTAGCACTATGAAATGGTAAAACTGTCATAACCTATGATAGGGCCCTATAGGTAACCTAGGGAGACTCCACATCATCAGCTAGGTCCATTATTAACAAGCTACTCTCGACTTACTAAATCAAAACCTATACTAGCTCCGGAAATCTTCCTTTTGACAGACCGTTCAAAATTGCGCCAAAATTCCTCAATCAAAATTGCGCACCTTTTTCTCTTTGACATATTCAAAATTCCATAGCACCACCACTACCCACCCCCGCCTGCTACTGACTTTGTCGAGCTGCTGGTGCTCCCTTGCACCTGCCAGTGCAGGCGGTCCCTCTTCTCCCACCCCAAACTTTCCTGTCCTGGACGGAGAGGCCGGCCAAAGCTGTCCCCTGCGCCCAAGACAGACGTGCGCTACAACAGCTTGTTCTGAATGTGCACGTAAAATCCTATGACATGACATGACATGACATAACCTATGATATCACTATGACGTGCTGTACACACATCATAGCCTATGATGGTTTTATGATTTCGTAGTGCTCATTAAGATATCTTTGAAAATCTCTTTTGCAAATTAAATTTACTTGGTTGTAATGGGCAATACACAATGAAATGGGTTACTGGATATTATGTGGCATAACCTTCAAAATGGGTTATAAAAATGTTCAATTCTCAGATGCTTTGTGTTACACTGATTAAGATCTGATAAAATTCAAAAACAGATCAAATCATTACAATCTCAACATACTGTGCCAGTACTTTAATAAATATGGAATACCTGAAACTATTTACAAACCAGAACTGAAACAAACTTAGCGCCAAGAAAAGACAGAAAATATTAAACCTGGATTCTATATATCAGTTCCCATTCCCTCATCCCAAACCACAGAGTTAAATTTCTAATATGAATATACAAAATTTCTCTAGAAAAACTTTAATATCTATATTTACACTAGGCAGCAAAACCACTAATCCTTAACGTAATTTTATAACTCGACAGGCTGCAGAAAGGTGTGTGTGTGCGCACGTGTGTGTGTGTGTGGGGGGTTACTATACAAATTCACATTCTAAGGGGAGATAAACATTATTCTCCTTGAACTAATCTCAGAGGAGTAAAGGGAAGCAAACATCATAGCTTCTCTTAAAGAGTTAAGTTCCAAAGAAATATGTACCTTGCACATTTTCTATGGCCCCACAGTTTTGCCAGGTCTAGTGGTGTATTGTCACGGCAATCTCTTGCATGAACATCAGCGCCATGTTCAATCAGGAGCTTTAGACACTGAACATGTCCCTCACTGGCCGCTTGGTGCACTGGTGTGATACCATCCTCATTGCAACTGTGGTCAAATAAAAGTTGAAATGCAATCAGCTGCTCATACATGGTATGTAAAGTTGTATACAACAATAACATATACTGTCAGTAAACTGTTTGCAGACATCGAAATACTTCAAGAATGGTCAGATTACCACATGTAAAAAAAGTTGAGAACAGTATTTCGTTATTAACAAAATCTTATTAAACTAAACCTACACTACCTAAACTCTGATCAATTGGGTGTCATTTAAATAAGTACAGTGAAAACAAATAAATAACAAAGTTTATTATATAAACAATAATGAAATATATAGATCGACAGAAACAATAAAAGTGTTATCCAATGTCATATTTTAGCTACAGTGAAAATATAAAAATCATATTTACTTTTTGTAAAAGTTCATGATTAAATTATCTCCTTTGTATCGATTATTTGTATTTAAGTTTGATGATTACCAATGCACCTGATCATATTTGAAAAAAAAAATGAATTTTTTTTTAAACAATTGTACCTATAAAAAAGGAATATGAAGTACAGTTAAGATAAAATATCTAAAACAAATTTAATATGAAGCTAAATAATGAAGACACGGTGTTAGAGTCATTTTGATTGTGTGGGTTTTGGAGGATCGCTTTGTCAGGTATGTTTACACAGCAGTGTTATTAAATAAATGTTAATTTCAAAATTAAATAAAGATAATTTTTATTCAAATTTGTTTTTAAAAGTCTATGATCATGTACATTTTCTGGAAAAGTTTCATCAGAAGAAATATATCATGGCATTATATGTTTTCAATAGGATAAGCAAGAGATATTAATAAAAAGTGAATAAAAAATTAAGAAAGATGTATATAATAAATAAAGCATTTCAATGGGAGTTTTTCAAATACAATTTTTATGTCAACTTGTGATGTGTGAAAACCATATTTTCAGGCATTGTGTCACGATTCTTGAAAATATGATTTTCACACATCACTTGTTGACATAAAAATAGCATTCAATAAAACAAACCATGAAACAGCCTCTATATATCAGTGTGTCTGTGAAGGATTTCTATAGTAATAATGGAAATGTGAATGTGCCGTAACTAATAGGTTGCCAGTACCCTATTCCATAAAGCAATCTTAGCACTAAGATCATCTTAAGTGCATAAGATAGTTATGTACCAAAGGATATCTTTAATCTAAGATCTCTTTGTGGAACGGGGACCAGGTCTGTATTTTGTGGTAACCTGTACACAAGTTATCAGACACATTGCTTATTTTGATGACAGAGTTTGAAAATTGATTAACAACTAGAATTTAATATAACAGAATTGTATAACAATCTCTGAAACTTGCACAGCCAATAAATATGTGATACTCAGTAACTGAACAAAATGTTCTCTATTACTGTAAGACAAATTCTTAATTTTTAAAAAGACCCAAAACAACTTCTTACATATCAACTCAAGAATACACTGAGAGATTTTTGATATCACATGACAGTAACCCATACATCTGATTAAAAGTGATTGATTAGCTGCTCCATGATGAAGACCAAATCTAAACCAACCAATGAAATTAACACAACCAAAACTAATTGCTCTTTGCGATGTGAAAAGTTAATTATACAAGTGCAAGTTTTCTATGAGGTTTTTACAGTAAAATCAAACTACCATATATTGCCATGTATTAGCCGACTTTTGAAATCTAGAAATACTTTCCAAATGAAGAGAGTTGGCTTATACACAGGGGCAACAAACTGATTCATAAAATTCTGATCAAAAACACTCACGACCCTGACTTGCAAATTTTGATCGAACCCGTACAGCCTTTCATAGCTTATGTAACAATAATTTATGCACAGTATAAATAAAACACCCCATTATGCAGTATTATGTAGTTTTTTCTTTTCTTTAATGCATTACTAGTTTGATCAATAATAATAAAAATTACTTTTTTTATTGTCATTTCAATGGTAAAAACAATGGTAAGCTCTTTATTTGATTGGATCACACAATTTTGTGTACACAACAGCCATGGACCATAGAACTGTTTCTTTCCGAGTAGGGGAAAACAGGGATTAAACATGCCTTAATGAGTTTATTATTTGCTGTGTAATGAATAATTAAATTACTTATGTGCAGTGATATGTTGTTACAGCTTGAATTGTTTATTTTCTTGTTATGATTTATCGGTGCTAAATTAGTTTGAAAAAGGTTAGCATTGTGATAACGATTCCAGTGTCTGTAATAATTACAGTGAACAAAATATAATGAAAAAGAAAAGCATAAGTCTATTTGTTGACAGTATTATTTAAATCAATACAATGTACAACTGGACAAAAGATGACGTTGGCTTATATACGAGGCTGATGATTTTATATTTGATATTTAGGGTCAAACTAAGAGGTCGGCTTATACAAGGAGTCTGCTAATACACAGCAATATACAGTAATTAATATAATAGCATCATACAGTGCACTGTGACGTTCACAACACAATTAAATTGAAAGTGCACTGCACACCATCAAACTATTTATGGGTCAATTAAAAATTTAACCAAACTACAATATCTTACACTAATATATCAGGCTTTTTTTCCAACAAGTATGTCAAACACTGCAATGATCGTTTTCCAGTCTGGTTGCTTATGACGAGGTGGATGGCTCGCCAACCGGTAGAACTTGGCAGATTGATGTCAATCTTTACTTTATCAATGCACAGCTTAAGACATTCTAATCGCCCATGAATTGATGCTAGATGGAGTGCTGTTAGACCCTATAAATAAATAAGGGAATTCATGTATAATACATATATATCTGTGTGTGTGTGTGTGTGCATGGTACATTTTGTTTACAAAATTTGGATTAGTGATATGTCTAGTCAACTGGAAACTGATTAGCAGGGCTTCTAGAATTCTTATAAAATCCACTAGCCATGGGATCAGCGACTTAAAACTTTTACTAGCCACAATTTAAAATTCACTAGCCCTACTTTACTATAAGTAAATACAATGTTACTAAATAATAATAATAATCAGATATGTCACCTAAAGAGGGAGATAGAGCTTACAAACACTAAAATTAGGGGTTGGGGGCAGGATATTCACATTTACAAAATAAACTTAAAACTGCAACACTTTACCTCTTTTTTTTCCCACTAGCATGGCAATAGTAGTTATTTACTAGCCAGCATTGAATATCACTAGCCATAGAAGTGGGGCTACCATAAGCAAAAGCCCTGTGATTAGCAACTCCTGTTTAATATTTTAAAATTGTGTAGTAATCTCTAATAATTGAGTAGCAAATTGTGACACAATACTAGAAAACATGTTCGCTGGGGGTTATATATGTGTGTGTGTGTGTGTGTGTGTGTGTGTATGTATGTGCGTGTGTGTGTGTGTGTGTATATGTGTGTGTGTGTGTGTATTAGACCATGTCTCTAATGTCTCTACCAACAATAACAAGAAAAACCTAATTATTTCTGAACTAAGCTAGATTGTTGTTTATCCGTTTCAAACCCGATATACAAAGATATGTGTAACATGGATGAAAATAGTCTGTGAACCAATGTTATAATGGAAAAGTTACCATCAATGTCCCAAATTGCCTTCAGGTAATGACAAAAAATGTGAGATTCCACATACCGGTACTAGATGGTAACCAGGTCACCTATATCGATAGCAGACAGTGAAAAATTACATGCTTTTTGTCACAGTAAATCTCAGCAAAGATAAATATTGGTGACATAGTTATATTCTAGTTTGTATAGGTGACACTTGGTGGGGATGGACTATATAGTCTAGACGCTTTGTTTTCTGCATTGACAAGAAAATAATAAACAAAACATCAAGTTCACATTATTATTGAAACCACATGCACATTACATGTGTGGTTTGTGATTCAGTTTACGAATCTATCCGTACACTGAATGAATGCAGCTATACTGTCTGAAGATTTATTTAACTTTAATTGTCAGACTTGTTCTAAAGCAGTGTTCTAAAGCAGTTATTATGGATATGTGCAAATTATTGGCTCCTGTCTCTGCAAGTGTGTCAAAAACAGTCACTGACAGCACCAGCAATTCTTTAGCAATGGTAGGCCTACCACATTCCCAGGTGGCAACTGAAAAGCTGGAAGACACGACTAGTGACTTTGGGTGTGTAATGTGTATTGGCATGGACATCATTTGGCAGGGGTTGTTGGGACATTCCTCTCCCCAACTTCACAAATTCTGTCATTTAGTGGGGGATGTTAGGTATGCCTTCTGGGCCATTCTGTGGTATTTGGTCCATGGGTGTTGAAATTTCAACATGATCTGTTAAACTAAGTTTTTATTATAGCTTAAAGTTAACACCCTTAAGCACATGCACTTACACTTTTATTAGGCAATTTATTTATGTTTTATGGGTTCTAATGACAGTTTTATTTGAAAAAAATATTTTTGTAATTTAAGCCAGGATGCGACATTTGTTTTTTGGTAATATTTTATTACTGTTAAGTGAAATTTAAAAATTAGGATCATGACATCATATCTAAAATATACTGCATATGAAAATACTACTTTACCTTCTTTCATATCATAATTATTAGTATATTAAATTATTTTTCAAAATATATAATGTCACGTCCTGGCCATGGCTGATTTGGCATATAAAAATTTGTTTTATTTATAAACAATTTTTTCAGAAATAAAAATCCTTTTTAATTCTCTTTCTTCTCAATGTTCCAAGTATAAATAAAAGGTATAATGATGAATGGTTGCATTAAATGATTAAAACAACCACATCAAACTTTGAGCCAGGATGTGGCATTGAGCCAGGATGTGACATGTTAAACTGAGTAAAGATTAAAAATTTATTATATCTCTCTATACTGAGAAACTGGCAAAACTGACTAGATAATAATGCACATGTATTTTTGCCCTCACCATCAAGAATCGGAAATAGAGAAACTGGACGTTCGGGGAGCATGTTTGAATATTTAATATGGATTTGTGTAGATAAAAAAATACTATTATCAATTAATTCTATGCTTCTATGTTTTGACCGAACAGTGAATTATTGATAATCTACCAATTTAAAGAATATTGTATTTGTACCAAATACAAATAAATATTGTGTCAAAGAATTGTTCAAATACAATGTGCTGTTAATATACATTGTTGATAGTTTGGCCTATCAGATAATGATGAACAGAAAGAAGAAAATGTGCAAAAACTATAATTTCTGTACTGACTGGTGTTCATATTTTTAATTCCAATTAAATAAGATGATCATAAAAATACCATCAAAAAGCAAAATATTATATTAATTGTAAAATATATGGATAATTGCAAACAGAAAATCTACAGAATTAACTGTTTGGCCTACCATAAACCTATTCGGTGTCATTGATAGGACATCTGTAGATATCTTTCTCAATGCATATTAAAAATGTATTTAAAACATATAAAAAAAAGTAAACTTCAAAAAATTAAATTAAATAAAAAATCAAAATAATAAAGTTGCAAAAATAATTTTTATGTGCACTAAGGTGAACATTTATAGATAGAACTATCAATGATACTTTACTGATGCAGGACATGTAATTTGACAAATATAGCTATATCTGTACAATCAATGTTGAGCTAAATGCAAAAGTTAATGCTGCAGTCATCAAAAAAGTTATACCTATTCTTCATTGTTTTAGTTTGTACATGTATTGTAATGTAACGGTAAAACAAAAATCACCAGACTTAGCAACATCAGGATAAACAATGTTGTTGACAGTATGGTCAC
>JAECMU010092814.1:0-14285 GCA_016106625.1 Dracogyra subfuscus | reverse complement strand
AACAACTAACTTACATCATCAATGACTAACTTACACCATCAACGACTAACTTACATCATCAACAACTAACTTACATCATCTTACATCATCAACAACTAACTTGCATCATCAACAACTAACTTACATCATCAACAACTAACTTACACCATCAACAACTTCATCAACAACTAACTTGCATCATCAACAACTAACTTACACCATCAACAACTAACTTACACCATCAACAACTAACTTACATCATCAACAACTAACTTACATCATCAATGACTAACTTCATTATCAACGACTAACTTACATCATATACGACTAACTTACATTATCAACGACTAACTTACATCATGTACGACTAACTTACATCATTAACTTACATCATCAACGAATAACTTACATCATCAACGGCTAACTTACATCATCAACAACTAACTTGCATCATCAACGATTAATTTACATCATCAACGAATAACTTACATCATCAACGACTAACTTACATCATCAACGACTAACTTACATCATCAACGATACCTACATCACAGCTATTACACAACACTGTTTCATTATCTCAACATGCAAACTTATTTTCAATAACACTCGAAAATCTTCCATAAAATTATAAATATTGAAATAAATAAAAATATTGAAATAAATAGAATACCCAACTCGCTACTTGGCAGTACCGTTGTTGTTCTTCCCGAGCCTTTGGTAAATATCAGTTCACTCGTGCAAGATAACGGTATTGCTGAGTAGTGAGTTGGGTATTCTCTTAATCTTGCATACAAGTACAACTTGGAATGGTGGTGTGTCACTTAGCATAGCTAGGGTACTAGGTTTTCTTTGGATAGACGTGGGACGCAACCCACTGGAAAAACACTTGGTTGATATGTAGTCGGTTTAGGTCAATCCATATTGGTGGGCCCATTGGGCTGTGTGTTATTCCAGCCAGTCCACCACAACTTGTTTATCAAAGGTCATGGTATGTGCTATCCTGTCTATGTTCGACAAATGTTTGATAAAGTCACTAGCCGTCGCAGAAGCTTTGGCTGTTGCCCTATCAGGTCAGGTTATATGGCTTTATGTGCACATGCAGAGCAAGCTGTTGTAGCACATGCCCTATGTATTATATTGTATTATATATGCATATGAAAGATCCCTTGCTATTAATTGGATTAGTTGGAACATTCCAACAGCCTAAAATCCTCCAATGAACCAGGGCTCCTAGATTACAGTAGCCCCACTCACATGGCTAGTTATATTCAATGGCTGGCTAGTTAGTAAATACTGTTGCCATGACCAACGGCTAGTGAAATGTTTTTGTCAAATGTTGCAGTAAATATGAATATTCTTCCCTCCAGTGTTAGTGTTTTAAAGCCACATCTCTCTCTTTAGGTGGCATATCCATATTTTACTATTATTTAGTAAAAAGGTGAAGACCCTAGTTTTAACCCATAAAAAATGACATTAATTTTAGTTAATTTACAAATAAACTGCTACTTCTCAAATGCGTCTGCATTTAAAAAAAAAATGAAAAATGCAATTTTTGGTACCACAAACACCAGGATGACCAGAAACACTTTAGTTCTATGGAAATGGATAATGCAAACAGTAAAATATAAGTATTGTTTAATTTCAATGATCATAAATGGCTCCAATAGTGTTTAAAAACTAGGGTCTAACCCTTTAAAGTAAAGTAGGGCTAGTACATTTTTTAAATCACTTTTCCCATGATTGGTGGATTTTATAAAAATTCTAGAAGCCCTGAATGAACCCTATAGGGTCATTAACTTTTAAATGAAATTTGTTTTAGTTTGTCAAAACCATTGTTATTATTATTATGAATTCTAGAGATGTTTTTTTATTTTTATTTTTTCTTTGCAGATACTTCTTTGCCCTGCAGATAAAGCAAGATCTGTTATTGGGAGTTATGCCATGCAGCGAGAACACTGCGGCTCTTCTTGCGTCATATATTGCTCAAGGTAGGGTTCTATCACATGTATCATGGCATCCGTGTTTAACACTGAAATATTAAGTACAATTCAAAAAATAAAATCAGTAAATTCTTTACTGCATGTTTTCACAGTACAGTATTCACGTTTACGAAGTAAAACGGCAAGATCAGGCCTTGACCTTAACTTTTTTCAGTTGTATCAGGTTATAAAATCTGGTAGCCCTCAATAATAATTTAGTAGCTACATAATTTTAATATATTAAAAAAACACAGAGAGAGATAAAAGCAAAATCATTTACTTTTATTTAAACATGTTTTAGGTGGAGGGTTTAAGGTGTTTTATCATCTTGTTGATTGCAAAGTAACTGGATGTGTGAAAAAAAATGTAGTCGCCTGGCAGGCTATATCTGGTAGTCCGAGCCACAAATGGGTAGCCAAAACACTCAGGACTACCACTAAGGTCGAGCCCTGAAGATATAGGTATTCATTTTCTATCTGGGGAACACACTTTGATATTTTGGTTTTAAAGTTTAGCTAAAATTGGTGAATTTCATTATTATTTTTCAGTTTCATATTTTTAGCTGAAATTGGTGATATTTAGTATTATTTTTCAATTTCATATTTTTAGCTGAAAATTTGTGCTTTTCAGTATTGTTTTTAAATTTCAGCTAAAATTTAGAACTTTCATTATTATTTTTCAATTTAAATTTTTCAGCTGAAATTGGTGATTTCCTGGATGAGTACCAGGACCACACATACCTGTCTTCCATGAAGTTCGTCCCACACCAGACCCCCGACCTGGAACAGAAAATCATGGAATACCACAAACAACATATGTAAGTCTTTTTGTCTTTCTAAAGGTCAAGGGGGAGCAGAGAGGAGGGCAGGAAGTAGCCAAGTGGTAAAGCAATTGCCTGATTGATGCGCGTTCAATCCAGGATCAATTCCTGATGGTGGCCCATTGGGCTATTTTTGTTCCAGCCAGTGCACCATAACTGGCATATCAGTGGCCATGGTATGTGCTATCCTGGTCTTGGGATGGTGCATATAAAAGATCCTTACTGGTATACATCAAAGGCCGTGGTATGTGCTATCCTTGTCTTGGGATGGTGCATATAAAAGATGCTTGCTGGTATATATCAAAGACGTGATATGTGCTATCCTGGTCTTGGGATGGTGCATATAAAAGATCCTTGCTGGTATATATCAAAGGCTGTGGTGTGTGCTATCCTGTCTGTGGGATGGTGCATATCGAAGATCCTTGGTACTAAGAGACGTTACTACAGCACATGCCATAGTGATGTCATAGCTTACGATAATTTACGATCTATCTCAGTAGGTTGAACACTCAAGCCTTAGGTTGGACCCTTTCTCTAATTGTGTCTGGAACAGAAAATCATGGAATACCACAAACAACATATGTACGTCATTTCTTCAATCTAAGGGTGGGATCTGGCTCAATTGATAGATTGTTTGTTTGGGGTGATTCTGTCAAAGGATCGAATCCCCATTGTGGATCCATTAAAAAAAATTGTAAAAATTGTGCTAGTGCTGCATGACTGGTATATCAAAAGCTGTGATATATGCTATTGTGTCTGTGGGAAAATGCATATAAAACAATCGCTTGTTGCTATTGATAATTCTGTCCTGGACAGACGTGCGCTACAACAGCTTGTTCTGAATGTGTAGTTTAAACCTTTTGACTTGACTTGACTTGATTATTGATAAAATGCACCACCACCCAAAAAAGAGTGTATGTATGCTTTATTCTTAAAATATCTTTGTGCATATCAAAGTTATATGTCTCACTAGAACGTCAAGTGGGACCTGACATTTTGACATGACATGATGAGGTCATTGACTGGTTAACTACAACCATACACAAATTACATGAATGTCAACCAATGAGTTGAGTGCTATAAATTAAGATTGATTATGGGTACTAAATAGGATATTAAACTCCCTATCATTTAGTATCATGTTTATGTCCCTCATGACATAAACATGATACGGAAGTTTGTTTTATATCCTGTAAATCTTACAGTGTTCTAATGAAATAATTTTCTTTTTCAGAGGAGAGAGCCCCTCAGAAGCTGATCTCAATTTATTAGACACGGCAAGAAAGATGGAACTCTATGGAATTAGAATGAATCAAGCAAAGGTGATTTTTATTTATTTTAATTACAGTAAAAACACGTAAATCGGACATCCACTGGACCAAGAAAAACATCTGGTTTTAGGAGACCTTCTGTTCTGTACTGGTATTTTAAAAAGGGATTGTGGAAAATGTCCGGTTTTATGGAGTATCCGGTTTAGAGATGTAATGTTCTGTATTGTTATTTAAAATGTTCTGTACTGTTATTTTAAAAAGGGATTGTGGAAAATGTCCGTTTAATGGGTTATCCAGTTTAGAGATATAATGTTCTGTATTGTTATTTAAAAAGAGACTGGAAAATGTCTGTTTTCAGATAATTCTGGTTTACAGAGGGTCTGGTTTTGAGAGGTTTCACTGTATTATTTCATGTTTGATTTTGGTGGTGGAGAGACAAGGATTGGGATGAGGAGTTGGAACATGTTGAGTTTTAAGCAATAACAACTAGCATTTTTATCAAAAGTGTAAATCGGTGTCTGTTATTATTTTAAGGAGTGCATAATTAATTTCACTGTGTATACATTGTCAGGTAACTTGTTTGTGAGGAGAAAGTGGTGGTGGTGGTGTGTGTGTGGTTGTGGTTTGTGTGTGGGTGTGTGTGTGTGTGTGTGTGTCTAAAGCATTTAATATAATATTTAGGGAGTGTTTTATTTTCGTTCGTAAAATATCAACCTTTTCCAGTTACTTGGTATTTGTCTTGTCAGAGCCATGACAAATACTGATTAATATACACTTGTTTGATATTTTACATATTAAAGAACACTGTTATGAGCCATTTTATTCAGATTCTATGGTACTGCACATAAGCCCCTTTCCAAAAGTAAGTGCCACTGAAAATTCCCATTTTGATGTGTACATATACTGATGGAAAGAAATAAAGGAACACGCATGTAGTAACATCAAATGTTGACTAAAACCAAAATCCTCATCCACAAATATCAGGATGTTACCTGTGTTACTGGACTTCAACCCCACAGTACTGACATGCAGTGTCACAATATATCTTTAAAAAATATCCCAATTTACAATTAAACTCTGCTAATTTTTCCAGTCCCATCAGACATGAGATCCTGCTGAAAAATTCTGGAAAAAGCCTCGTCTATTGTAAAGCAACACCCGATAGTCAATGTATTAATTGTGCTGGGGTGTCATTAAACATTCATTCATTCTGTTGTAAAATATTTGACATTACCAGTTTTTACCATATGAGGTTTTACCAGTGTGTAATATTGCGTAATATTTTAATGGCCCTTTAGTGTTTTGATCCCACCATGATTAATTTGAGAAGTGCAATTTTCCTATACTTGACATTTTAAAAAAGTGCAATGTTTCACTTCCATGGGTTTTTTAAAAGACGAAAATCTGCTACAGTCCATATAACACACAGGTATACACTTTCTGTTTTGATAACACAAAAGTAAGAGTGTACATGAAAAGGGTCACATTTTGTATACAGTGATTCAAATCCATCTGGTTTGTGGTTCCAACTTTCTGCTTGGGTTCTCTAGTTTTTACAGAACATTAACACCGTAAAGAAGAAGAAACATGGCGGAAAAGATGGACCTAACCTTTGTTGTAAAAATCAAAATAACACAACTTAACAAGTTCACATAAAAAAATTATGTTTTCCTTTAAGGTTATGTTGTACCAAGAGATGTGTTGAAATTTAAAAAATAAAATAATTAGAAACCATATAATTTATATGTCTATAATATTCATGTTATATTATAAAGTGCTGTTAATTATATTTAAGAATTGTTTTAGTTAATGTTGCTAGAAATGAATCTGTGAATACAGGAGCATAGGCTTGAAAGGTTTGAAGGGTTCATTGAGGCAGAAAACCTTTTTTTTATGGTTCAATATATAGGTCAAATGTAGATGAAAAGATCCACAAGTACATATTCAAAACACCACTACCACCACCACCACCCAGGTCCACCACATACTACGGCCTAGGGATATTAATATAAACTGAATAATACAAATTAATGTCCAGGCATTTGTAACATTAAAGGGGGTAGAATGTAGCCCAGTAATAAAAGTAATAAAAGCACTCACTTGATGTGTGTTCGGTCTAGGATTGATTGGCGAAGTCATCCCTCGGACCCATGGCGGGCGTGCCTGAACCTTAGGGACAGGGGCACATAAAAACCGTACCCATACCCATAGGATTGATCTCTGTGGTTGGGCCCTTTGGGCTATTTCTCATAATGACATCCAGCTAGTGCACCACGACTGGTATAATCAAAGGCCATGGTATGTGATATCCTGACTGTTGGATGGTGCATATACAAGATCCCTTGCTACTAATGGAAAAATGTAGTGGGTTTCATATAAAAGACCCCTTGCTGCTTTTTGAAAAACAGCCTACCGGGTATATCTGTGTGGTCCTTAACCATATGTCTGATGCCATATAACTGTTGTTAAATAAAACGTTTCCTTCCTTCTGACATCATATAACCATAAATAAAATGTGTTGAATACATAGTTAAATAAAATATTTCCTTCCTTTTTAACCTTTTAGACTACTAAATTAATTTTAAACAAAAACCACGTTGAGTGGGTACAAGTTTATAATTTTTACTCACATATATTCACTTAAATGTTTTATAAATACATGAAATAAAGTTCATATATATATCGGTAAGTATTACTTTCGTGGATTTTATTTAATTTTTATTATTTTTAGATTAGCTAATGGCATTTAAAATTAGGCCAAAAAATCTAAAAAGTTATATTTACTTACGGGCATTTGTGGCCAGCTGTCCAGTATTTATGTCCATTATTCCCGATAACAATTGTTTTCTGACAAGATTTTGTTTTTAAACCCGAACTTCGATTCATATTGCAATATTTGATGATTTTAGTTGTTGGAAAAATTATCAAATTTATTATCAAATTAGCTGTCACAATCAGCTATCAATCCCTGAAAATGACTGCGATGTGCTGCCATTGTTGTCAAGCGAAAAAAAATGGCCGAAAACCATCTAAATAAAATCCACCATTTTGACCGGAAATCTGTTTTTCTTTCATTATATTTCTGTTTCCGGTAGTGGCCTGTGAAAAACGGCGGTAAATATGAATTGGGAAATGCACTGTAAACAGTGTACAGTATGTCAACTGGCGTGACATCGGGCGAGATATCTCACCTGCAGTACTCAGAAGGTTAATATTTCTTTTGCTGTTCAGTATATTTAATGTTTTCTGTTTTTGTTTGTTTCAGGATCACGAAGGAGTTCCTCTCAACTTGGCTGTAGCCCACATGGGAGTTTTAGTCTTTCAGAACAGTACCAAAATTAACACCTTCTCCTGGGCCAAGATTAGGAAACTTAGTTTTAAGAGGAAGAAATTCTTGATAAAACTCCACCCTGAAAGCTATGTAAGTAAGGTTAGTATACTGAGCAAAAAAAAAGAGAAAAAATATCCAGGAATCACTCCCAAGATGTCTGCACATACTTTACCAGGCAGGTGGATGTTTTGATGGTAAATGTAAAGGTTTTAAAGTAGTTAGTGTAATATCACATGTATTTATCCTATGACTTACCTATAATATAAAGAGTAAGTTTAATATAACATGTATGTATCCTATGACTTACCTATAATATAAAGAATAAGTTTAATACAACATGTATTTATCCTATGACTTACCTACAATGTAAAGTAGTAAGTTTAATAATATGTATTTATCCTGTGACTTACCTATTATATAAAGTAGTAAGTTTAATAATATGTATTTATCCTATGACTTGCCTATAATATAAAGTAGTAAGTTTAATAATATGTATTTATCCTATGACTTACCTATTATATAAAGTAGTAAGTTTAATAATATGTATTTATCATACAACTTACTTATAATATAAAGAGTGTTATAACATGTATTTATCCCAATGACTTATCCCAAATATCCATGTCATAAACCCATTTGATATTTTAGTGTATTAACTCATTTAAGATTTTTATTGCTGTCAGTGGGTCAATTGTTTATAAGTCAACAAGAGCTGTTCACCTGAGCATAATGTTATTATAAGATTTAGTTTAAAAATGTGTGAGGTCATTATACCAATTGTGATGATGCCATTACCTATGAAGGTGAACTGCGATTACTAAATATCAAATTTAAATGTTGTCTTAGAATTGTTATAGAATAAATAGAATTTGCTACTAATGTTTTCTTGTATGTAAAACATCAACCTAGTCCAGTTAATTGCTATTTGTGTCAACAAATATTGGTTAACAAAGACTTGTTTGATGTTTTCCCATATTAAAAAACCACACAAAACAAATCCTCTATTTATTGTAAAATATTTGGCATTGCCACTTTTGATAATGTGTACATTGTAGATATTATTTATGGTTGTTATTTAATTTTAGTATAGAATTATAGCACGCTGTAACTGTTCATTAATGTATCAGTTTCAAACCAAAGGTAACAGTGTCTTGAGATCTACAGTGGGCAGGCATTTAAGATCAACCCCCTAACAAGATTATTCAAATGTTGATTGGAGCAGTAGGTGATTGACATGATGTGAAACATGTTTAAGCCAATGATATTCAATAGGTGGAAATTTAAGACCATTCCCATCAAGAATTTTCCTTTGATGATTGGAGCAGTTGATAATTGATATGATGTGAAAAATTTGTAAGCCAATCATTTTAATGTGGATGGGCCTTTTAAGTGTTTAGTGGGGCACAAGCCAGATTTTGATATTATTTTTGTTGACAGGGTTGGGGTTGGGGGCCTGCTAAATAATATATATTATCAAGAAAATGTTTTGAAATCAGCATTTTTATTCAGTATATTTAATTTTTTGACTCTTTTTGAGAAACAGAACCCTTTTCCATGCAAATATATATGTGTGGGTTGTAAGTTATTCACTTCAGTAGGTGACTCACTTCAAACAATTTCCAACAATTCTCATTTTATGGTTCCCAGTGCATTTTGAAAGCATTTGACATCGCATCAAAAAAGCTTTTATATTAGATATTTGAATTGCATGAAGATATTGTCAGATTTTCCACATCATATTGAAAAAAAAAAATCCCAATAATACTGGCATCAACAGATTCATTTCATATTCCATCACTAAATGCTATTTGTATTAAAAAACAAAATGTAATAAGAGTTCAAATAAAAGTTATAATAAAAATGTCTATGTTTGTTAACGCATGTAAAGTTTTATGTTGAGATTTGTTATCAAAACGTTAACATAGATTAACATAGGAGTAGAGTTACTAATAAATGTAAGTCTTGTGTAGCATGTGTTTTAGTATAAACAGTAACGCATGTGTAATTTGACAGAGATGTGATTAGTTTAGATTAATTGTGTGATAAACATTTATTTATGATTCATATAAAACAAGTTTTCTTTGAAGTGTAAAATAAAATCTTGTTTTACATAATTGGATAAAAGTGACTGAGCATTGATATCATTATTTATTATTTGTTTTTATTCCCCCTTCAAAAGTAGGAAAAGTCAAAACAAAAAAGAAGAAAGAATAGTTTAGAATCTGGTTTAAATTAATTAATTATTTAATTACTTAAATAATATATATTAGTATGTATAGTTGGACTTAACAAATATACAAGAAGACAATACAACAAGAATAAGCTATTTTTAAAATAGTTAATCATTAGGTTTGACAGATTATTTGATTATGGTGTTAACATGACAATTAAATGTTATGAAATTGTAAAACATGAATGGTAAAACATGTAAATACTGAATTTCATCATACAACATGTACTGACAATAGTTTAATATTTGATGTGCTACAAAAAATTTCATATAGAGAAGCCAGTATTGTGGCTAACCTAAAAACAATTGCAGCAACCTTTTTTCAATGGATTTAAGTTCTTCTAGGTATCCAAAATAACATACTAAAAGTCTACCAAAATTGACCAATGGGAACAATGTAAAAATACGTCAAATCCGAAATATTTGATCATAATGTGGACTTAATAACCAGTGCACTTTATAAACTATAGCTATCATATCATGATAATTGTAAAACTTGGTCTAGAGTTTTGTTTAATGACCCTACTAAATAACATTGATTTATCAGCTATTTGATGTCAAACATTTTGTAATTGTGACATATAGTCTTAGAGAGGAAACCTGCTAGATTTTTTCATTAGTAGTAAGGGATCTTTTATATGCACCATCCCACAGACAGGATAGCACATACCATGGTGCACTGGTTGGAAAAGAAAAAACCCAATCATTTGAATGGATCCACCAATTGGTTAGTGTTTTTTTATTGTCATCTTTTTGTAGTGGCTAGTATATTATACACAAGGTTACCCAAATATTTGGACCCATAGCGAAGCAAGATTATATCTGGACCCATAGCGAATCAAGATTTGCAGCTTTACAAATAGACCGGCCTCGGTGGCGTCGTGGTTAGGCCATTGGTAGGTACCTGGTTCGGATCCCAGTCAAGGCTTGGGATGTTAATCCAGATACCAACTCCAAACCCTGAGTGAGTGCTCCGCAAGGCTCAATGGGTAGGTGTAAACCACTTGCACCGACCAGTGATCCATAACTGGTTCAACAAAGGCCATAGTTTGTGCTATCCTGCCTGTGGGAAGCACAAATAAAAGATCCCTTGCTGCCCATCGGAAAGAGTAACCTATGACGTGGCAACAGCGGGTTTCCTCTCAATATCTGTGTGGTCCTTAACCATATGTCTGACACCATATAACCATAAATAAAATGTGTTGAGTGTGTCGTTAACTAAAACATTTCTTTCTTTCTTTCTTTACAAATAAATCATCTTAATTTTTTAATTTTTTTATTTATCTCGGTAGAATTTTTTAATTTAAATTTTAGGGTCCAATTTTGACTTAATCATACAATTTTCAGTAATCTTTATTATTGAAATCATATGCCTATAAGTTTACAGTTCAGTTTGCCAGGAGATAAATTAAGCAATGTCTGCATCAGTATCTGACTGAGATGATGTCCAGTCTACCTATCTTGACCAGCTACCACAAACCCCTACTTTATATGCCCTTCATATTGTACTGCTCCATCTCTGAAAACTTATTTTCTGTAATGTTTGCTTTCCTATTTCAACCCATTATCTTTTATTTGAAATTATTGCTTGTATCATTATACAACTTACAAATAAAAATTTATTCAACATTAATTTATAGTGTAGACATAAACATATTAATTTCCATAGCTTTTTTTTATATGTTTTTTTCTATCTTAACCCTCCCTCCCTCAGAAACAGTATGTAGTGATATTATTTCTTTTGTTGACTGATTTAGAAAACACATTTTCATATTTAAAAATAAGAAATTTCTAGTGATTTTGTTTTATTTATCAATTATTCATTTAGATAACCTTTCATTTCTCCTGTTCTAGTTGAATTTATTTATTTTTATAGTAATTTTAATATGATTTAATGGTTTAGTATCCTAACCTGCATTGGTAATGTTTTGTTGCAATAAAGGGAGTGATCCCAGGTATTTTTTGTTCAGTATATGTTTTGCATGTTTATTTGTTACTAGTTGTTTTGTATTTGTTTTGTTCTAATACTTCCAACAACTGTTACTAAAGTTTGTTTTTATTTTAACAACACCACTGGACTACGAGTCAGTTTGGCCATTGCTAACACACTTACAGCTTTTTCTGACTGTGAGGTCACTGTCACTTCTGACTGTGAGGTCAGTTTCACTTCTGACTGTGAGGTCACTCTCACTTCTGACAGTGATGTCACTCTCACTTCTGACTGTGATGTCACTCTCACTTCTGACTGTGATGTCACTCTCACTTCTGACTGTGATGTCACTCTCACTTCTGACAGTGATGTCACTCTCACTTCTGACAGTGATGTCACTCTCACTTCTGACAGTGATGTCACTCTCACTTCTGACTGTGATGTCACTCTCACTTCTGATTGTGAGGTGAGGTCAATGTCACTTTTGACTGTGAGGTTACTGTCACTTCTACTTCTGACTGTGAGGTCACCGTCACTTCTGACTGATGTCACACTCACTTCTGACTGTGATGTCACTCTCACTTCTGACTGCGAGGTCACTCTCACTTCTAACTGTGAGGTCAATGTCACTTTTGACTGAGGTTACTGTCACTTCTACTTCTGACTGTGAGGTCACTGTCACTTCTGACTGTGAGGTCACCATCACTTCTGACTGTGAGGTCACTGTCACTTCTGACTGTGAGGTCACTGTCACTTCTGACTGTGAGGTCACTGTCACTTTTGACTGTGAGGTCACTGTCACTTCCAATGGTGAGGTCACTGTCTCTTCCGACTGAGAGGTCACTGTTACTTTTGACTGTGAGGTCACCGTCACTTCTGACTGTGAGGTCACCATCACTTCTGACTGTGAGGTCACTGTCACTTCTGATGGTGAGGTCACTGTCACTTCAACTGTGAGGTCACTGCCACGTCTGATTATGAGGTCACTTCTGACTGAGAGGTCACTGTCACTTCTGACTGAGAGGTCACTGTCACTTCTAACTGTGAGGTCACTGTCACTTCCGATGGTGAGGTCACTGTCACTTCTGACTGTGAGGTCACTGTCACTTCTGACTGAGAGGTCACTGTCACTTCTAACTGTGAGGTCACTGTCACTTCCGATGGTGAGGTCACTGTCACTTCCAACTGTGAGGTCACTGTCACTTTTGTCTGTGAGGTCACTGTCACTTCCGACTGTGAGGTCACTGTCTCTTCCGACTGAGAGGTCACTGTCACTTCTGACTGTGAGGTCAGTCACTTCTGACTACAAGGTCACAGTCACTTCTGACTGCGAGGTCACAGTCACTTCTGACAGCGAGGTAACTGTCACTCTGCTTCTGACTGTTAGGTCACTTATGACAGTGAGGTCACTGTCACTTGTACTTCTGACTGTGAGGTCACTGTCACTTCTACTTCTGAATGTGAGGTCAGTGTCACTTCTGACTGTGTAGTGGGATATGACACAGGAACCTTTTTAATGTTAATAAGTGAAAAGCTTAAGATTTGGGGTGCATGGCCCCCCACCCCCGGCTACGCCACTATACTGAAGTGTTTTAGTTATACTGGTATAGGGGAAAAGATCTCGTTCAAACTTACATTTTCAACTGTTTTAGTTATATCAGTTCAGTTAAACCACATACCGAAGTGTTTTAGTTATACTGGTATAGGGGAAAAGATCATGTTCACACTTACATTTTAAACTGATTTTAAAGTAGAAGTGTGAATGCAGCTAAAGACTTATAGTGTGATATTTTAAGAATAATTTTGTGAAAGACTAGGTGCTGCCATTGCACTTTTTAACTTTCACTAGTAACATCTTTCTTGTTGCATTGTATTACGGTGGTAAAACAAATATATATTTTTTAAATGATGGATAAGGATTTTGCCTTAAAGATATACAGATAACACAAATGATTAGGTGCACAATTTGTAGTGCCACCTGTGTACCACCCATGCTGGCAAACACCACATTGAACAAAAGGTCACAGTTGCCATGCATGCAACACCTAACAGCCACCTACGTGGTGTTTGAACAAACATTCCTCTTTTTTTCTTCTGGGTTTTTTACCCCTGTTTGAGACATTTTACCTTTGTCACACCCAAATATGATTTTCAAAAGACTGTTTGAATTGGAAATGCTAATCAGAGAAATACATTGCAAAGATCACTGAACTTTTCACACAACCCTTTATGTATTGAAAGTCTGTTCTTGTGCATATATACAAATATTTTTTAGACATACACATTCCCACAGAACTAATATTTATGCAGTGCATTTTTTTTTTTAATGCAATACCTCATTTATCACTTTCCCTGATAACTACAGATAGTTCCTACACAAAAAAGTATACCATAGAAATCTTTAAGTGCATATTTGTTTTTTTTTGCCTGGTTCCATTGCATTTCATTTCAACTTATTTTCGTGCTTATATCCAATTAAGGTTCAAGCACGCTGTCCTGGGCACATACCTCAGCTATCAGGACTGTCTGTCCAGGACAGTGGGTTAGTTGTTAGATGGTTAGTGGTTAGTGAGAGAGAAGAGGGTGTAGTGGCCTTACACCTACCCAATGAGCCCTTAAGAACTCGCTCTGGGTTGGAGCCGGTACCGGGCTGCGAACCCTGTACCTACCAGCCTGTAGTCCGATGGCTTAGCCACTACGCCACCGAGGTTCCTCTTTATTTTAATGAACTTGCCTGTTTTT
>JAECMU010092771.1:1182-16914 GCA_016106625.1 Dracogyra subfuscus | reverse complement strand
TATATAATAGTTTTCAATTGTATTTCATTGTATGTATAAGTTTTCAGTTGTATCACATTTTATGTATAACATACAATATAATACAATCAGAAACAATTCTCCTTTGAAGGCCTATTTTACCAAGTGTGTTTCTTTTTAATACAACTACACTAGAATGAATGTTGATTACATTACACATTTGCAGACGTTCATTCTTGAGAGGCATAATCAAGCCTCTTTGTGCCCACTGATTAAGTCAAGAGGGGTGCAAACCACTGCTCCCATTGAAACACACTTTCCCATGAACACCACTTCACCAGGGCTCAAACGTAACAATGACAAGATAACAATTGGAATCATTGAGATATAAATTTCCATGGTGCAGATGTTTTTCCTGTTCTGTGTCTAGTAAGAAAAACTATTATAAGTTTTGTTGCCATCCGTCTGTCCATCACACATAATTTTTTTGCAATACCTCGAGATTTTATCAAACATTTGGTGTATAGTTTATCATGTACAGTTACAGATCATTTGACTTTCATGGGAATTTATTCAAAGGCCATGACGCCGTCAAAAATTAAATGTATCCATGTTTTTCACAGTTATGTCCCTTGAACTACATGTACATGTAGGTAATATCCCAGTAGGAGATATGTATTGATTTAGCTGTTGTCTCAGAATACTTGTTACTAATTTCAAACATATTTTGTTTCTTAAGTTTCAGTAGTTAACACTGAGCTAACCCAAAACTGTTGGTTCATTTATTACTACCAAAACATCACAATGTTACTTGTTCGTGTGTTTCATCAGTTTTATTTTCATTTTCTGTTGTAGGTGTATCAGTGGGGTGGTGGTAAAAGAACACCACAGAAGCTTGAAATGTTTACAAGAGAAAAGAGTCCAATTCAGGTAATATAAGTTACATGAATTCAAACTTGTCTCTAAATATCAATCCATTGACATATTTATTTTGTCCACATCAATAATAATAATGTTTTTATATTGATTAAGTTGATCCTTTTTACTGTTGAGACCTGTATAAAAACTAGAAAGATGTACTTTATGATATATAGTCAACAAGGGTGTGGAGGTGCGATTTATTTAGAACAAAAGTCATAACAGACTGAGTCAATGCATGGGCCATACAAGGTAAGGAATGTTTTGTACAGTGACATTGTGGTACATTTGTAAGAAAACATCTTTTTGGTGTCTAACATGATTATTGTTATAGTAGTGAGAGAAAGAAAGAAAGAAATGTGTTATTTAACGATGCACTCAATACATTTTATTTACTGTTATATAGCATCAGACATGGTTAAGGACCACACAGATTTTGAGAGGAAACCTGCTGTCGACACTTCATGGGCTACTCTTTCCGATTAGCAGCAAGGGATCTTTTGTATGTGCTTCCCACAGGCAGGACAGTACAAACCATGGCCTTTGTTGAATGTATTATAGATCACTGGTCGGTGCAAGTGATTTACACCTACCCATTGAGCCTTGCGGAGCACTCAATCAGGGTTTGGAGTCTGTATCTGGATTAAAAATCCCATGCCTCGACTGGGATCCATACCTAGTACCTTCCAGCCTGTTGACTGATGGTCTAATGATGGTGTCACCGAGGCCAGTAATAGTGAGAGAGGAACCTGCTTCTATTTCAATAAACAAATTTAATTTAAGATCTAAGAAAATCAAAGAATGATGCATCATATAATCTACTTGTTTTAAAAGTTAAAATGAAAATGTCCAACATTATGTATATTTTTCTTAGTCTTGTTAAGGCATCAAGTCATACTTGAGAGATGAAACTAATTTTGAAACACTAGAACTCTAAATCTTTTGTGAGCTATCATCACCAACAAATGTTTTTTCATACTTGGCTAACAGGTTGCTGCTGGTCATTCCCATTTTGCTGCCATCACATTTGAAAAAGAGCTCTTCACATGGGCGGTAAGTTGTTTGAATTAACTGCATGGGTGTCAGGTTACTCTGATCATCGTGTATACTTTGATAATTTTACCTTTAAACTACTGCATTAATTTTTGACAAAAAACATGTTGAGTGGGTATAAGTTTATAATTTTTACTCAAATATATTCACTTAAATAATTTATAAATACATAAAATAAAGTTCATATGTGAATCAGTAAGTATTACCGTCGTGGGTTTCTATAATTTGTATGATATTAGACCAGTTAATGTTGGCTAAAATTAAGCAAAAAATCAAAAGTCACGTTTACTTACCAGCATTTGTGGCAAGCTGTCAGATATTTATGTCTATTATTCCTGATAACAGTGGTTTTCTGACTTTTTTATAAAAAAATTTAAACAAACTACAATTCATATCCCAATATTTGGTGATTTTTGTTGTTGGTAAAATGGATCAAATTTATTATCAAATCCATGACCCTGACATGCCGCTATTGTTGTCAAGCGAAAATACTTGCCGAAAACCCAAATTACAAGCTACATGTATTTTCTAAACAAAAACAAAAACCTATAGATACAGGAATCTGAGTTGTCTTCGGTTTCCTATTATACAAGTCTTTCCAGTGAGTGTCATGTGCAAAACAGCAGGAAATATGAATTGTGGAATGCACTGTATACAGTGTACAGTATGTCAACTGGTGTGACGTTGGGCGAGATATCTTGCCTGCAGTAGTCAGAAGGTTAATAGTGCTCAAAATAAGTATTTCTCCACAACCAATCAAGTTTTTGTTCGCAATGCATATGAAATAATATGTCTCTAATAATTTGTTTGTTTTATTTCTTATGGTGCAAAAGAATGGGTCTTACTAAACATCCAAACACACAGAAATTTGCTGACTACTGACTGTAAACTTCAGTGTTAAGTGTGATCCATTTGTCTGCTGTTAAGTACAACCTATTCTGATCAACAGTCTACATGTATTTTGCTTTCTGTTGAACCGAGAATAGGACTGAATCTAGAATACCATGTAACCTACTAATCAGTTGTGCTGATTATGGCTTATTTTGAGGGCTCATGTCAGGTGCATGTGCAGGACATTTTGCAGGGGGAATCTTAAGACTTCGCAATTCGTGAAAATATGGTTTTCACACAACATTCGTTGACATAACAATCATATTCGCTTATCCTATCGAAAACACGTAACGTCATGGTATATTTCTTCCTATGGATCTTTTGCAGAAAATATACTTTACCATAGACTTTTAAAAAGAAATTTCATTAAAGTTTATCTTTATTAACATTTATTTAACAATATTGCGCTGCATACATACCTGACAAAGCAATCCTCTAAAAACTCCCACAAAAACAAAACGAGTCGAACGCCGTAAAATTCTTACCTTTACTCTTGATGACACTTGGTTGTGTCATCATTTTTTAGCTTCTATTCAATTCGTTTTAGATATTTTATCTTTTTGCACTTTGTATCCTTTTTTTATAGGTACAGTTGTTTAAATTAAAAAAATCATTTTTATTAGATTAGATGCATTGGTACTCATCAAATTTAAATAAGAAGAACCTAGACAAAGGGAGATAATTTAATCATGAACTTTTACAAAAATGTAAATATGACTTCAATATTTTCACTGTAGCTAAAATACATTGAAAATATTACTTTTCACCGGATATGACATTTATGGTTTTCGTAGATCTGCATATTTCACTGCTATGTATATAATAAATTGGTATATTTGCACAGAATGTTCATGGAGACACTGCTATTGTTGGACAGCTGGGTCATGGTGATGTCGCGTCATACAAGGCTCCCAAGAGAGTTGATGCTTTACTAGAGAACTCTGTGGAGCAGGTCTCCTGTGGAGAAGACTTTACTTTGTGTGTCACAGGTTGGCCAGCATTTATCACTTCCTGTATATAAAATATAATGATTTGGGAACTGTGCTGTTTGTTTTATCATTACCTACTGTAAATCATAAGTCTTATAACTGTAGAACAATGTTTGTTGAGTTTTACCTGTTAAACTGTCTTGGAGATTTGTGGTGTATGTACGGAATTAAATTACTATAAATAAATGGAATTTAAACTTATTAATTTATATTTCAGATATATTTTGTGATAGTTAATAAATAAATTGGTAATAACTGAATGCACATTTGTGAACACTTTTAATTGTATTAAAATTTTGTTTCGGGTTTGATTTTAAATTGATTTTACTTATCTATTTATTTGTGGGGTTATTCACACATCATTGCCACTTTTTTGTCATGATGTGGTCAACCTTAAGAAATATTTAAATTAATTGAAATGTAACAGAATTAAACAGAAAACTACTGGCTCATGGAAACTGTCATACAAAAGCAGCAACTGACCATCTTTAGACATGCAATTGTGAATTTAATGAAGAAGTTCTTTCTAGAAAATTATAAAACTATCAATGAAAAACTAACAGTGATTTAACACTGTTCAATACTCAAAATGTGTTCAATAATGTATTATTTATAAGTTTTATTATATTTACTGTTCATTTGGTGGTATTATGATTTTAAATGTTTTAAATTATACAATTCTTAATCACCTTAAAAGTTATAAAAAATAGTTGCAATACAGATGTTGAAAAATACTTCCCCAATACCCGTACCTTAATTTTTATTGCATCATGGCATTTATTGAGATAAAAATAAAAAGTATATTTTATAGTAACAACAGAAATTTAATTATTGACTTTCAAATGAGAGACTTATGTTTCAGATGAGGGAGCCCTGTTTGCATTTGGTTCAGACTATTACGGGTGTCTTGGCTGTAAGAATGAGGGTCAGGAGGAAGAGTTGTCTCCCATACCAGTGACCTTCTTTGCGGATATTCCTGTACGAGAAGTGTCTTGTGGAGATGCTCATGTTGTAGCTTTAACAAAACGTGGACATGTGTATACCTGGGGCTGTGGAGAGTTCGGTATGTTGTATCATGTACATGGATGAAAGTGTTTGGAATTTATTTTTAATTCTGGATTTTATATAACACTATTCAAAAACTGAATAGTCACGTAGAACCATTTTCAGAGAGAGTTCTTTAGATCAGCTTGATATTCCTGATGGTGAAGACTATTTCCTAATATACAAGTTGCTTCTATGTTAAAACCCAATGGTTAACACAGCTGTTCCTTTTTATTAACCTTTTGACTACTGGATTCATTTTTGACATAAACTATGTTATGGTGCGACTAATTTATAATTTGTACTCCCATATTTTTGCTTATAATTTTTATAAATAAATAAATAATTTTCATATGTGAATTTGTATTATTTTTCTGGGTTTTTTTAATTTTTATCTTTTAGATCAGTTAATGTGGATTAACATTAGGCAAAAAATATGTGAACTTGCATTAACTTATGCACATTTGTGGCCATGTGTCCAGTAATTATTTACCCATATTATATATTTATGCATTCATGATTGCTTTTATGATTTATCTTTTACTTTCAGGAAGACTAGGTCTTAATTCAGAGGAGAATTTTAATTTTCCTCAAAAGGTAAAAATTCTTTTTTTATAAATTTAGAACATTGTAATTAATAAATTTATGCTTTTATTTCATATTTGTAATATTTGAATTATTATATTCTTAATTAGTTTTATACATTTTTACTTTTTATCTTTTATAATTCAATATACTTTTTCAGTCATTTAATTTTTTATAGTCAAACTGTGTTAAAGCAGCCACCCAAAAAACAGAATCTCATAAAATGGTCTTTTTTAGATCATGTTGCTGCTTAATACAGGTCACTTTATCATACTGTATTAGATGGTTTGGTAGAATAACTATGTGCTCTATTTACACAGGTGACTGCTAGAGTGGGTTTGACTATTTAAATAAAAAGTAAATGATTGAAAATGGTGACATCACACAAGTATACAGTCCTTTTACAAATAGCACCTGCTGGGTAATGTATGAACACCTGACTATACAGGAGTCATTTGATACATCTCACTATATGAATGGTTTTCTCATCTCAGTATCAAACAGGTTAAGAAGGTCACTTTTTGTAGATTCCTTGTTGTGGACAGGAAAACCAGTTAGACTGTGTACTGAGAAGTATATAATTTTTTACTGTTCTCTGCTTGTTGACGAGATGGGATGCAGCTTGATGGTTGGTCACCTGATTGAGGTGTGATGGGTCGCAGGATCCATCACCCACAGTGGATGTTTTTTCTCCCACCCAATTATTTCCCCATAACTGGTACATCAAAGGTTATAGTATGTATTAGCTTTCCTGTTCATGGGAAACTGTAAATAAACAATCCATTGAAAGAAGTAGTCTGTGTTTTGGTAGTAATAAGCCTATATTTTCTTTCCTTGGACTAAGTGTAATTTATAATCATATTTTTTGAAAGTCAACCAGCCATAGTTTGAAATGTGCTTAAGTGATGTATTCTTTTTTCTGCTTGTTGACAGGTAGCAATTCCTGGCAAGCATGAAGTGAAACATGTATGTGCAGCATCTGATGGATCATTTCTAGTCTCGGCTAATGGCCGCCTGCTGGCGTGTGGCAGCAATGAACACAACAAACTGGGTTTCAATTCTAAAACATCCGGACTTAGAAAGAGAAAGGCTCAGGTTAGGACTTTGTTGTTGTTGTTTTCTGTCTTTGTTGAGTTTTTGTTGTTTTTTCCTACTGTGATCTATAAAAGTGAGTTTTTAATTCATGGACTTGACTGCTAATAGTATTCTCTTGTACATATATACTGCCAGATTGAATGAGGATCCTGTTACAAGCATTTTCCTTACTCAGTACTCTGCCAGATTGAACGAGGATCCCATTACAATCATTTTTCTTCACTCAGTGCTCTTGCTAGATTGAACAAGGATCCCATTACAATAACATTTCATCATTTAGTATTTTGCCAGATTCAACGAGGATCCCATTACAATCAATTTTCCTCTCTCAGTACTCTGCTAGATTGAAAGAGGATCCCATTACAGTAATTTTTCCTCACTCAGTTCTCTTGCTAGATTGAATGAGGATCCCATTACAATCATTTTTCCTCATTCAGTACTCTGCCATATTGAACAAGGATCCCATTAAAATCATTTTTCCTCATTCAGTATTCTGCCAGATTCAACAAGGATCCTGTTACAATCAATTTTCCTCTCTCGGTACTCTGCAAGATTGAAAGAGGATCCCATTACAATCAATTTTCCTCTGTCAGTACTCTGCAAGATTGAAAGAGGATCCCATTACAATACTTTTTTCTCATTCAGTACTCTTGCTAGATTGAACAAGGATCCCATTATAATATTTTTTCCTCACTCAGTCATGGATGCATACATTTATACAGTCCAGGGAATTTACGGTTGAGGAGGCATTGCATTGCAGTTGTGTGTACACATGAAGGGCATACGTACTACTAAACCTGTGATGTCATCAGATGACCCTGCTTGTGAATTACCATTTTGATAGTGGTTTTGACGAATGCTGTGAGTGCATCGAACCGATCTTTGACTCAACATTTATTCTTATTCTTTCTTTTGCATATCATACAATAAAAAAACCACCTTATTTAACACTTCTTCTGTCATGTTTGCTAATTAGCCAAGATGAAACAGTTGTGAGTTTTTAATTTGACTCAGTATATTTTGGCAGACTTAGTTGATTTTGTGTAACACTGCTGCAGTTTTTGTTTCAGACATACGACATCCCGTGTAAATACACGTTCACCACAGTCAAACCACTAAGTCAGTACAACATTGTGTCAGTGGCTGCAGGGAAAACACACGCTGCGGTTGTTGATTGTATGTTGAAATATTTGTACAGTGGTTAAAGTCATTATAATTTATAGAGTTGGGTTTTTTCTTTTAAAATGTTTAAGACATCGATTTTGTTTCTTTTTATTAAACAACACAAACATACATGTCCTTAACTAGGAGAGTTCAGGGGATCAGTCCCTCACCCCCTCATTAAATAAAAAAAGAGTTCCCTTTTAGTTTAGAGAAAAGACAGTCCTTTTTATCCTGCTGGAGAACTCTATATTACTTTGCCTCTCCTCTGGGTTAATGGGGGTGCTGTTGTTCAACAATGACATATTTCTCAATTTATGGAGTTATGGAATGTTAGCATTCAAATTACATATTAATTAAAAAGCCTCAGGGTGGAGTATAAAAAAAAAAAACTTACTGTAAATCATAAAATATTAGCATTCTTAAAATTTTGCAAAAACTAAATAAGAGGTCATCATATCAAACACGGAAGTTAAAAAAAGCGTAAATCGGCTGAATTAAAGAATATTATACTTTTAATCAATTCTCACATTATACATGTAATTTATACAGACAACTCAAATTGAATAGAATATTGCAGAAATTTGCATGCCAAGTAACTACAGTTATTTTTTTTTTTAAATTGGTTTAACCAATAGCATGTAACCATTATTGTGTATTAAGTCAATCACCAATAAAACAATTGCACAAGTTTTTAGAAACAATGTGTTGTATGTAAGTGTCATTAAATTTAGCATCTTGTATCACCTTGCGAAATTAGTTAAAACTTTATGTGCGTTAACATTTCCTGATTTATGGTAATCAGTGTGCTCTAGTGGTATTGTTAAAGGCCAGGTTGGAGGCAAATCCATGATCTAATGGGATTTCTGGGCCCAGTATCTGTCTCCTCTGAGATAAATGTTTTTTGTTGATAATAATTGTGTTTATATATATAATAACACATAATTTATGGAAGAAATCTGCATGCACGTTGGAGTTATTGTTAGTATGTATGGGAGAAACCTTTTTTCTTCTTTTTTTACAACTGGATGCAGAAACGTATATTAATATTCATACATTACAAAATGAAATAGCTTAATATCATTTCTAATGTTTATAAAGCTAAATTAAAAGCCATTTACACACATAAACTTTTATAAATATTTATTTATGTTACATTGTATTTTCATTCTAAGATTGTATCAAAGTGCTATTGTTTCAGTGTATGGTTACTTGTTCACATTTGGGTCTAACAAGCACGGCCAGCTGGGTCTGGGTGACTTCCGAAGACATGAGGCTGCGAGTCGCGTGGGCGGGGTTCTGACCGGTCAGAGGGTCGAGAAGGTGGCGTGTGGTGATGGATTTACTGTCATATCCACAACTGGTAATTAGCACTTAGTATTCTGTAAAATGGCATGGTCAGAGAGTCGAAAAGGTGGCACGTGGTGACAGATTTACTGTTGTGTCTGCCACTGGTAACTAGCAAGTATTCTGTAAAATGGCACAGTTTTGAGGTAATTTTAAAGATTTGTTTTGTGCTTGTAATTTAAGCATAAACATGAATGAATTAAAAAAATTATTATTCACTTTATGTTAGTGAGTTTTAACTTTGGCAGATATGTATGGATGGATGAGATGGAGGGAGGTATTGGTTGGGTGAACTTTGGATGAACAGACAGATGGAAAGTATCATGGACTGACAGATTCTGTCATTTCATTTAGTAGTTGTTTAATATTGCCCTTTTGTAAATATATATAATAATATTAATATGCATTGTTTGTACCAGCAACTGGTGGATGATGAAATTATTTAATTTAATGGTTATATCTATTGACTGTTATCTATCAACTATTTTAGAACTGTTTTCTGTTGATAATAACAGTGTTTAATATCATACACTTTTTCAGAGAACCAGATCTATTCATTTGGAAATGGTGAGAGTGGGCGACTGGGTGCTGTGTTTGAGCAGGGTAAGGGACCGAATGGCCAGTGTACTGCTCGTCCCAGGGCCATCTTCGGATCTCTGCATCTCGTGGCGTCCATCTCGTGTAGACACTGGAACACTCTTCTCATTGCTGGTCAGTATTATCTCTGAACCACAGTTTATATTCTTCAGTCTGTGTAGATGTGAGATATCTTTGATATTACTTTGTTGGACTGAGATACCTATAGTATTACTTTGTCTTCTGGAGTGAGATAAGTGTGATATTATTTTGTTGTGTGAGATATCTTTTGTATTATTTTGTTGGAGTGAGATACCTGTGGAATTACTGTCTCTTGGAGTGAGATACCTGAGGTATTATTTTTTTGCGTGAGATATTTTCTGTATTACTTTGTTGGAGTGAGATACCTGTGGTATTACTTTTTCATTTGGAGTGGTATTACTATGTCTCTTGGAGTGAGATACCAGTGGTATTATTTTGTTGTGTGAGATATCTTCAGTATTTCTTTCTCTTAGAGGAAGATTCCTATTATTTTGTTGAAGTGAGGTATCTTCAGCATTATTTTGTTGAAGTGAGATATCTATAATATTATTTTGTGTCTGTGTATTTAATAACTATCTATGATTTATTTTGTTGGAGTGAGATACCTACAGTATTACTTCATTGGAGTATGGTATCCACAGTATTACTTTTTTGAAGTGCGAGTGGCTATGGTATTACTTTGTCTCTTGGAGTGTGATAAATATGGTATTACTTTATTGTATTGCTTTGTTGGTGCGAGGTACTTACATGTATAATATTACTTTATTAGAGTGAAGTATCCACAGTATTACTTTGTTCAAGTGAGATACCTACGATATTACTTTGCTTCTTTTAATAACTTAAGTATTTCTTTGTTGGAGTGGAATGCAGAAAAATAGTGGGCCTCTTATTCCGGGCATTATAGGATCTATCCTTATCCCCCCACCCCATGTGGACCCATTGAGGTGTTTTTTCCTTGTCAAAAAAGGAAAGGGTGTGGATCATCACTGTTAAGTATTAAAATATTTTCTATTTTCCTTCAAGAAATAAAATAAGGATTTATGTTGGTTTGATAAAATGTGCATTATTTTGCAGAAAAGATTTTGAATCAGAAAACACTGAAGACAAGGGTGTCATCTCCAAAATGTAAGTATTTTCTCGTTCTCTGGTACAGATTTCTGAACCAGCTTTACTCTCTTACTGGTAGATGTGTACAATTCTCTCTTTACTCGTTCAAGATTTTAAAACAAGATTTTACCTTGTTATGCTTTTGTCACGCCAACCTTTCCATTGTCACTGCTTTTAATTGGATTTTTTTTAAACCAACTTAGTTTGTAGATATAAATGTAGTTTTATTACTCTATATGTTTGTACTGTACATAGTCCAATTATTGTTCATGAAAATAGTTGAGACACTCTTCATTTTCTTCAGCTTTAATTCATCTTTTTATGTTTTGTCCTCTTTTTAAAAAAAATACTGGGCTTGAAATTGCATAGAATGGCTGTACGGTAATAAATTGTCTCTGTTATTAATAGAAAATAGAAATGCATGGATAGGGGAAAAAATATTGAGGCAATTTTCAGGCATCGTTTTTTAGTAATATTCTGGTGAACTGGAAATCATGCTTTGGTTGCACAATGCCTATTAATATAATATACTAATTGACCATGATAATGAATCTTGTGTTTCCTATAGGGAGAGCCTGTGTGCCAGGTAAGTTTAACACTTGAAATACACACAGCTGTTTTGTATGCATGGTTTGGCTGCAGGGCTGTTTGTAAATGCATCTCATTTCCTTTATATATGCAAATGAGTTAACCTATTTACCTGTACTTACCTGTAACTGCCAGCATGAATAATCACTTGGTGTTCTGGTCTAATATATTCTTTGACACCTAACTCACAGAGAGGTATAAATTAACCCATGTTGTAATTTTAATACTGTAAATTACTTCTTGTTTTTTCAGTGGGATTAAATTTTCACAATTTAATGAAATTTAAAATGAGTTAGTTTTGTGAACATTTATTTTCACGAATTCCCCATTCCTCCAATTAATAAAAAAGAAGAGGATGATTTTGTATTTTATGAAGACGTTTATTATTTACAATTTAATATCATAAGCTTACGTTATACAAGGTGCTAATATGAGTGCACTTTTTTGTAATCATGGATATGGTATAAAAAACCCGAACCCAAAACCAAAATGAAATTTGAAGGCGCAATGCTAGCTTAAGTTAAACAATATTTATTGCCATCAAAATACATGATCAGTATGATTTGTCATGGCCAACAAGCAAAACCTTTAGTCAAAAGATAAAACATGTGTTATGAGTATAATATTATTGTACAAACCCAGGACATTTCCACATTTTTAACATACTGTGATAATATGCATGTTTACTTCAGTCATTTAACATGTGTTGCTTTTATCTGATGGCATGATCACTAGCACTTATGAAAGAAAATCATTCAAAACCTTTTAGTGTTAATATTGTTTATTATCATATATGTAATTAAATATCTCTTTCCTGATTTAAATGTATAAGTGTCACATTATTACTATTAGCTTCGTACAGCAATAATCAAGGAAGTCTGGTTGAACAACTATAATTTTTTTTTTTAAATTGCCAACCTTTATTTTCATGAATTTCATTGGAACACAAAAAAACCCTGTGAAAATAAAGTATTTTACAGTCATTAAAAAGAAAAGGGAAATTTATAAAAATATTTATTTGATCTGATCTAATTATCCTAATACATTAATCCCCTTTTATTACCATCACACGACTTCATACACTTATCCTCAAACAGTGAAGAAACTGGGTACTATGTTAAAAAACTATTTAATTGGTTGTAATTACCCAGTAATCTCACTACATTTTTCCTTATCTGCATTGTGATTGGCTGTTAAACAGACTTCATTTCAGGACTGACAGTTTTTTGTATTTCCAGCACTGATTGGCTGTATATTGCTTTGTATGGTCTGGCTTAAGCTGTGTCAGTTAGTTAAACGAATTTAGGGAACACATTTTAACAATGACTATTGGGACTGTTAATGTCACCCATAAAATACGTACCACAGATATTATGCAATTCTGTTATCCACATAGTACCGAAGATGTTTATTCATTTTTGGGTGATGTTAAATATTAATTCATTCATTTTTTCTTTCCATTGTTCTTTCATTCATTTGTTTGTTGGGCCTGGATCTGTAACTCAATGTAAATGTTTTCTCAAAGTGCTTTTGTCATAGGATTGAACAACCATTCTCTGACTGGGTATTAAAGGCAGTCTTTTTTCCCTTCCTAACCTGTGCCCTATGACTGGTGTATTAAAGGCTGTCTTATGAGGGAAAGTCAGTGCTCACGCTGTCGTTTGCCAATTGTAAATATTAAAAAATATTTGCGAAAGAATTTTCAGTTTGGTGAATTTTTTTGCGAAAGACTTCTATTCTAACATTTGTAACCGATTCTGTGGATTGCTCTGCCTAGCTGATATATTTGGCGCCAATTGCAAGTCCACGTTGTCAGTCTATTTTTCCCCGGTGATTGTCATAAACAGAAATAATAAAAATAAAAAACAAATCAGAGAAAAATATATAATAATGTTTAAGACAAGTTACATTGTTAGTAATAACCAGTGGGTTACTAGATAACCTGTGTTGTTATTATTATTAGTCACAGTAACTGAGTTGAAGCTTTCATTATAATAATAAAAGACTAGATCAGTAGATGCAAAATCTAGGTTGCGAGGATTAGTTCATTTTTACATAGAGGGTAGGCCGAAAAAATTATTTGAAAGACACCTAATATTTTATCATATTTAATCTTTATTAGGTAAATTATGGTTAGAGTATACTAAATATAGTATACAAGTATTATTTGAAATGTATGCAGCCGTCAAATTACGATTATATTTTGGTCTGTAACACTGGTATTTTACATCTCGCTATCCCTCTCAAAGAAATAAACAAAGATTTGTAATGAACAAGACGAACGTCCGGTTTGAAAATGATTATCGCATGCCTGTGTTTTGACAGCAATAAACACACAAAAGGTACTTTGATTGTTTTTTTGTTTTTTTTACTTCTACAGGGCGTCGGTCACATACACAAGAGTGTACCGAGAATTAATTACACCATGGGCATGTACCGAATATGTCACTAGACTGAAGTGCTGTGCGATTAATCCCGGTTAATTACCTTTGTTAACACTTCAAACAAATTAACCGATAATCAGTGCACAGGGTTTCTGACTCTTACCTTGATTTCCAAAAGGGTATTTACTATTATTTATGAATAGAAAAAAATGTAATGACAATATTTGAGCACTGATATGAATAAAAACCTTTTTTTTCTTTTTTTTTTTCTTTTTTTTTCAAAAATATATTCTAAAAATATTTGGCGAACATAAATTGTAACCCAGGGCTAGCCCTGAAAGTGTACACAAAAGATGCCTTGCTGCTCATGGAAAAGTGTTGCAGGTTTCATCTGAAGACTACACATTTTATTTTAGGAGACAATATTTGTAAATGTTAGGTAACCGGATTTCGATTCATGTCATTTTCACCTAGGTAACTGATTGTTTGGTTAAGCAAATAGCTAATAAATTTGGGATGATCAAGACACCCACACTGTCATTGGTTGGGGGGGGGATGTCGGAAGTGGCTAAATGTACAGTAGCCATGGAAATTAAATTATCCTGTCTTCAAGTGTTTCTGGGGGAAATGTTGACAGTGAGGTTATAATTTGTCATATTCTTTTCCCCATGTTGACAGTGAGTATTTGGGAACTTTTCAACAATAATTATATAATGCAGAATTTGAATATTTTTATACACACCTGCCTATAAAATGACATAACACTTAATACCTGACCACCATACACACACGCACACGCACATGCACACACACACACACACAGACACACACACATACATACACACACACACACATACACACAAAGACACACACACACACACACCTCCACACATCCACATCTTGCTTTCACAGTCATGATGTAATTTGATCAATATTATTGGATGTTGTGTTTGTATTTATAATTATTTAATTTGGTACCATACTAAAATTGTAACAACTGTTTTGAAAATAATACCGATACATACATATAGCACTTGACAAACACCCTTTCCCTCCTCCACAGTGTTTTGTAAACCCAAATAGATATATTCTTTTAAACATATTCAGGTATATCAAGTACATGTATAGTACAAGCATCGAAATAAGTCCAGGTTACTGGCACATGTCAAGAAAGTCGAGAACGGTACTTCATTTTTCAAAAATAATTACAAAAGTACTACAACCTAAATTGTTATTAATATTGTAATGTTCAGATATAAATTAGTCACAGATTTATCAGTACAAGAACAGTGATATGAATGAATAACAAAGTATCACTACTTTGTTAAAGAATTATAAACTTGAAAAATGTATCATAACCAATATAGATTACCATGCTTGTAATTTATGGTTACACTCTATCTGGGTTACATATATGTGTGCGAGCAGGGGGAGTGGCAACTACACGCCTGTTGCTGGAGCAATACCGCAAATTTGGGCGAACATTATAGAAATATTCAGGCAAATTGTGCTAACCAGATACCTTTTTACCATTTATTTCCATCATTCTACCTGAAAATTAGTTGTAATCCATGTAAAAATAGGGGTGAGACATAGCCCAGTAGTAAAGCACTCGCTTGATGCTTGGTCGGTTTGGAATAGATCTCTGCTATTTCTCGCTCCAGCCAGTGCACCAGAATTAGTACATCAAAGGCCATGATGGTATGTGCTCTCCTGTCTATGGTGCATATAAAAGGTCCCTTGCTGTCAATCGAAGAGAGCAGCCTTGAAGTGGTGACAGCAGGTTTCCTCCCTCAATATCTGTGTGGTCCTTAACCATAATTATGTCCATGTCCAATGCCATATAACCGTAAATAAAATGTGTTGTGTGTGTCATTAAATACATTTCCTTCCATGTAAAAATGTGTAGTGATTTGTTTACAACATTGTTTAGCTGTGTTGTAGTAATAATAATATAAATAAAAGTTAATTATTATCCAGATTCAGGAATTTTT
>JAECMU010092770.1:0-21069 GCA_016106625.1 Dracogyra subfuscus | reverse complement strand
CGTCAGCGAGCTCCCTCCACTCCAACATCGGACCATTCCCCTCCACACAGACCACAGGATGTTAACGAAAATGCTGAATAGGACAACGCGGGGGGTGGTGGATCCGCGAAATGTGACGTTTTAAAAATATGTTCGTGGAATATTCAACGCGGTGCAGCAGACAAAATAAAAAACAGACTGCGTTAAACTATTTAATAACAGTGACATCGTGTTTCTATCGGAATGCTGGTTAAATGTGAACATCGATATATGTCTTGAGGGTTATACCAGTGTGGTAGTGCCAAGGAAGAGGTGTCGAGGTGGTGCACTGGTATTACTATATAAAGAATATTTAAACGATAATATTGACATTTTAAACATGGAACACGATAGCATAATTTGGATAAGATGTGATAAATCGCTGTTTGTTGACAATGTAGATAATTATTTATGTTTTGTATATTTACCACCAGATCGAAGTGAGTTTTATACAGTATATGATTGTGACATATTCCAAACAATGGAAGAAAATATTTAATATTTTAAAGATCAGGGGCATGTTATACTGATGGGCGATTTTAATGGGCGTGTTGGCCAAGATAGTGATTTTATAGAAAATGATAAAGCATTCTTTGATGAAATCGGCTGCGTACCTAAGCTATTTGATTACGAGAGCGATATTTACTGTAGTCCAGGCAAGTTATGAAAAATATGGGCTAACCTGGAACAAATTGCAACAGTACGTTTTATTGCTGGAAGTTGCTCTATAGACCCCCAACAACATTATATCCAAAATCAGCCAAAATCCGACCACGGGAAAATGGCTAATTAGCATAAATCCAAGATGGCCGCGAATTTGAACTTTGAGGCCCTATACCTCCTTAATGGCTGGTCTAGGACCCTATAAGTGGGTATAAAAGTGATGCCAAGGAATAAGTCTAGCTTATCGGAAATGTGATTGGACATAGTATGACGTATATATGACGTCACGACTTAGATATAAAGTCAGTACGCCATGTTTAGCACACGTCAAAAACGTTTTAAAACGATGTTTGAGAGCAAGGACACAAATTAAGTCAAGAAATGAATGAATGAATGAATGAATGAATGGATGAATGAATGGATATTTAACGACACCCCAGCGCGAAAAATACATCAGCTATTGGATGTCAAACTATGATAATGGGAAAATAAAGTGATGAACAAAACCAAAGTAGACTTTGCAGTAGAATCTGCCTTTTCATTACCCCTGATGCCTGCATGGCTGGGCACCCACAAAATACAAAATATTTATTGGCAATAGATAAAAAGACACACTTTCGTATGACCATTCCAATTAAGGAATGGTCCAGCTTCATGTTTCGTAAAGCTCGAAGACACGAAAGTGAGTCTGTAAAAATAATAAATTTGGATGCACTAGAATCCTTTATTTCTTCTAAGGCTTTAATAACTGCCCAAACTTCAGCACTAAAGATCGATGCTGAAAAACTGTAGCACAACCACAGAAGTCCCATCCCGTGATCCATCTGTATACACAGGAATGAAATCACGGTACTTGTCTTGAATTTCAATGAACAATTGTTTATAAACTATAGCATCTGTACGATCTTTCGTCATATGTGCCAAATCAAACACAATCTTAGGTGGTATAACACACCATGGTGGCAAAATAAAATATGAATTAATTTCCAGTGTGTCAGTTAAATCAATGTTGGAAAGCGACAAAAAAACTTTTAACGCGAAGACCAAATGTACGAATAATATTTGGCCTTGCATCAAACAACTTCATATATTTGTTATCAAACACAGCCTGATGTGTCGGATGTTTTGGTAAAGATTTTATCTTGGTAGCATACTGCAGAGAAAGCTTTGCACATCTAGCAGCCAAACAAGGTTTGTGTGCATCAACGTACAAGCTCAACGTACAAGCAGGAGATGTTCTAAATGCACCAAGACAAAGCCCAAGTCCCTGATTGTGTATAGGATCTAGCATCTTCAAGTACTACTTGCATGCCGACCCATTCACAATGTATCCATAATCTAGTTTTGATCCAACTAAAGATCTATACAGATGGAGCATAACCTTTCGGTCTGCTCCCCATTCCATATTACCAATACCTTTTAAAATATTCAGAGCTTTCAAACCCTTCTTTTTGACATATTTAAGATGGGGCACAAAAGATAACTTCCTGACAAATATAACCTCCAGAAATGTACTCTCCACCACAACTGGAATTGGATGTTTGTTCAAAAACAACTGTGGATCTAAGTGGAGACCTCTTTTCTGACAAATATGCATACAAACCGTTTTTGACTTTGAGAATAGAAAGCCATTGTCAGCTGCCCATTGATGAAGTGTATTCAAACAAAGCTGCAACTTATGTTCAGTGATACTCATATTGGACGATCTATAGCAAATCTGAAAATCTTCGGCATATAACGAGCAATCCACACCAGGTGTTAAACACTGGGAGATGCTGTTAATTTTCACAGAAAATAAAGTTACAGACAGGATGCTACCTTGAGGCACACCCATCTCTTGCGGGTGAACATCAGACAAAGTCGACCCCACCTGGACTTTAAAAGATCTATCTTTTAAAAATTGAGAAATAAAAACTGGAAGTCGACCTCTAAGGCCCATGCCAAGGAAGTCGTTTAAAATCCCATACTTCCACGTGGTATCGTAAGCTTTCTCCAAATAAAAAACCCCACACTGAAACCAAGTGCTGATTATGGATGAAAACTTACCTACAAAACGTTTCAAATCTAACAAGATGATCAACGGTGCTACGTTTACATCTGAACCCACATTGCGCGTTTGTGAGATTCAAGATACCAGACAAGTCTACGATTGATCATTCGTTTCATGATTTTACAAATAAATGAATGAATGAATGAATGAATGAATGAATGAATGAATGAATGAATGTTTAACGACACCTCAGCACGAAAAATACATCGGCTATTGGGTGGGTTGAAAGAGGTGCTGGAGCTGGTATATGCTGAGAATGCTATCAATCACATGCTGTCTGGGAAAGCATATCCGAGGGCAATTTATGGCCACTGTCTGGTGGATAAATTCTCTAAATGTCCTCATACTCCAAAGAGTATATGGCTCGTCCTTCCCCACAGATGAAGCAGATATCGACAACAGCCAGACTTGAAGTTAGCACTGGAGAAGTTTGACAGTCTTCTTGATAGTCTTGATGAGGCAACAACAGAATGAATGAATGAATGTTTAACGACACCCCAACACGAAAGAGGCAACAACAGATACACAGATACACTGCCACATTTGATAACTGACTGATGACTATCCTGTTATGGTCAATTCTGACTAATCCAGCAGTTCTTGGTGACATAAAAAAATAGCATTAATGTTTTTGATCATCATTATGGACAACAGCATTTAAAAAAAAAACTAACATGAATTGAAGACGTCATGACATCATATCTATGGCATGACGTCATACAACATTTTCGATAGGCTAGATGTATTCATTGGCATCACTTTTATATCCATTTGTAATACATTTATAGGATCCTAGGCCAGCCATTAATAAGGTATAGGGCCCCAAAGTTAAAAATGGCGGCCATCTTGGATTTATGTTAATTAGCCCATTTCCCGTGGTCGGATTTTGGCTGATTTTGGATATGATGTTGTGGGGGATCTATGGAACAACTTCCAACAATAAAACGTACTGTTGCAATTTGTTCCAGGTATTTCATAATTTGCCTGGACTACTGTAAAAGAAACTCGGAAGATGTGAAAGTAAACGCCATGGGACGATGTTTATTAAACATGTGTATAACGTCCGGCGTAAGAATAGTAAACGGCAGGTCGACTAGTGACTGCACCGGAAAAATCACATTCTATAACAAGCTTAATAGATTATTGTATTGTAGATAAATATTCTTTAGATGTTATACACGATTTCTTTGTTGGGGATTTTAATATTTGTTATTAAGAAAACAAGATGGCATAAATGAATCAAAAGTGGTAACAAAACAGATATATACGAGTGGAATATTGATAAAAAAGAAACAGTGCTTAACAATGTTACTTCTAGGCAAAACGAACTCAGTGCATGCACTGATGATCTTATTCTTAATAAAACTTCTGTTAATGAGTGCGTTATTACTTGACAGTACTGCTACACGAGACCTGTAAGCGCGAAACGCGAACTGGTAACAACTGCTCAGTACACACCAACACACGCGGTATTGTTCATGAATACAAGCCTTGGTTCAATGAGGAATGCATAAAGTTGTATAATAGGTACAGATATACTCTCCGACAATTCAATTACAATCGTAGACATCTGAATAGATTCAAATTATCAGAAGCTAAGAACATTTTTGTTTTGTTTTTGTTTTTGTTGGTTTGTTTAACGACGCACTCAACACATTTTAATTACGGTTATATCGGCGTCGGACATATGGTTATGTCGAGAAAAAACCCCAGTGGTCAGCTGACGGGGATCGATCCTAGACCGACCGCGCATCAGGCGGGCACTGTACCACTGGGCCACGCTGCCCGCAAGCTAAGAACAAGTACAAATTATTACAAAGGAAACTGCGTTCATCTTACCTGATGCAAGAAGGAAATATGATTGGTACTCTCAGGAAAAACAACCCCAAAGCATTTTACAAGAAATTTAATAAATCTAAAAAAGGCATAACTGTAACATAACAATAGACGAATTTGTTAAATACATTAAAGACCTCGTTGGTTCTAAGCAAGACGATAATACACAAGGAACGAACGATTGCACTGATCAAGATAATCAAGCCTTGTATGAAGAATTAGACAGTCGAATTACTGAACAAGAGATCCTATTTGCGTTAAGTAAAGTTAACCATAACAAAATCCCCGGAATAGATGGTATATTATACGAGTTTTTCACGGAATATAAAGATATAATGGTACCTATTCTCTGTAAACTTTTTAATGTTATTTTACATTCGGGTATCTTTCCAGAGAACTGGTGCAACGACACTATTATCCCCATATTTAAAAAGGGTGATAAAAACGATGTAAACAATTATATAGGTATTACTCTCATGACCCACTTATCAAAATTGTTTACCTCAATTTTAAACAATAGATTACTGAATGTGAGTTCAACCTACAATATAATATCTGATGCCCAGTTTGGCTTCAGGCCTGGTTTCAGCACGGTTGACGCTATTTTTGCTTTACAAAGCCTTAAGTTATAACACTTACGCTTGGCAATAAGAAAAGACTATATTGTGTCTTTATTGACTATAGTAAAGCATTTGATACTGTTGAACAAAAGGCATTGTGGCTAAAAAATTATAAATTAGGATTAAATAGCAAGCTTGTAAATGTTGTAAAATCAATGTATGGTCAGATTAAATAATGTGTTAAATATCAGGGGAAAATATCTGAATCGTTCTGGTACAAATCTGGTCTAATTCAGGGAGAAGCCTTTCACCATTTTTATTTTCTTTATTTGTCAATGATTTAGAAATGGAACTGTTAAATACCACGGACTGTCTATACCAGTTAAATATGCTTCACCTCAGTCTTCTAATGTACCACGATGATACAGTATTGTTCTCTGAAAGGGTACATGAATTGCAGAGTATGTTAGACACTTTGTATAAATACACAATTGAGTGGAATTTAAAAGTAAATATTAATAAAAGTAAAATCATAGTATTCAGAAAAGGTGGAAATGTGAAACCTGAAGAAAAGTGGACCTGTCACGAACAAACTTGAGAAATTGTCGATAGTTTTAACTACCTTGGGGTCTGTCTTCATTATAATGGAAAATTTAACACCTCTCAGACGGTAATATGCAACCAAGGTAGAAAAGCTATGGCTTCTTTACTTGCTAAAACTAGTAATTATTTTTTTAAATGCAGAAACCTTACTATCATTGTTTGATACATATATTAGTAGTATTTTAACTTGTGGGTGTGAAGTGTGGGGTTTTAACAAAGCAAACAGCCACGAGATTCTACATTTGCAATTTTGTAAACGTATTTTAGGCGTGAAACGGAGCACTACTAATATGATGGTGTATTATGAATTAGGCCGATCACATCTGTATATAAGTAGGAATATTCGAATTGTAAAATATTAGATAAAGTTGTTGAATACAGATAACTATTTTAAAAGAGTATTATACCGCCCTCTATGACGAGTGCATAAGAAAACCACGTTAACATCAACTGGGTTAGTCAAGAACGAGACCTCCTTCTCACTAATGGTTTTTGGCCATATATGGTACAATCAAAATGTAGAAAATAGCAGAACATTTGTATCATTATTCAAGCAGAGAATGACAGATCAATTTATTCAGGCTATGTTTGCTGTATTTAATAATTCTCCAAAGTGTCTCCTATACAAATTCATTGTTAATAATTTTTGTCTACAACCTTACCTTCAGAAACATATCGCCTGAAATATAAACGTATTTTGAGTAAATTTAGACTTTCTGCACATAATCTCTCCATAGAAACGGGCAGATACCACCGTATCGATAGAAGCAATAGGATATGTAATCTCTGCAACATGAATGTACTAGAAGACGAATATCACTTTGTTCTAGTTTGTCCGTTCTACTATACTATAAGAGATAAATATATTAAAACATATTATTATAATAAACCATCAACTCTGAAATTAACACAACTACTGTCCACCGATAACTCAAGAGAGTTAATTAAACTGTGTAAATACTTGATAACTACTACCAGACATAGAACAGACAACCTTGATTTATGAGTATGTTTTTATTTATGTTTTTTATTTCATTACTGTATTTTACTATCGACTATGCTAACTTTTAATAGGTCGATCCTGTAGACCACACCATTCCCAGCAATGTGTACAATGTATTATGTTATTGTAAATATGTTTGTATGCCTACACAATGTATATTGTTTGGTAAATAATAAACTGTTTAAACCGATTCAGGTTATTCCGCCGGCCCCACTCAAACCGATTCCAATTACAGGGCCAGCTCTTGTTGACGATTATACCTGATTTTTTTTAGGCTAATCCAGATACCGACTCCAAAACCTGAGTGAGTGCTCCGCACGGCTCAATAGGTAAGTATAAACCACTTACGCCGACCAGTCATGCATACCTGGTTTAACAAAGGCCATGGTTTGTGCTATCCAGCCTGTGGGAAGCGCAAATAAAAATTCCCTTGTGTGGTCCTTAACCATATGTCTGACGCCATATAACCGTAAATAAAATGTGCTAAGTGCGTCGTTAAATAAAGCATTTCTTTCTTTCTTTTTTGTCTGTGACGCGTAAGTTAGCTACAAATACAAAGGCTGTAAATAACTTTTAGTCAAAAAAGAAATTAAAATTTGCTTAAAACCTGGTTTTTGAGGATATGCAAGAAATAGAATACATTCGTGTCCGTTAAATACGATTTATCTTACAATTCGTTTTAAAAAATACATGTATATCAAATTCTCTTTTGCTCGTTAGATACATTGTAAAACTACTTGTTGTAAGATAAATGGTATCTAACAGCAATTAGTGTATTATTATCTATGTATAACACGGCTGATCAATCATATGACACAACCAGTTGTATTACGTATCACGTGACAGAGATCAGATTCTTAGACTGTAGCTAGGTCACATGCCTTGGGTAACACGTTGCAAGGTAGCGAATGGTAGATGCGAGTGCTAAAACCTGTGAAGTAATTATCGTCAGTAAAATGTATCTACATGTATATCAGGTAAGTATTTATCTTTCAATTATTAATTACCCCAATAATGTTCATATCAATTATTCATTTAGTCAATCGAAACAAAAGGGATGTTTGTTTAAGAACTGTTACATTTCGAATAGCATATTTTAAACTGCAGTTATGGGGCCGTCCTACAATTATAGGAGTATTTATAACTAGACAATCAGTTTTGACCCCTCCCCCTCCCGTACCCACGAACCACACTTTGGCCCCACACACGTTTTATAATATATTTTAATAGTTTGATAGTTTGTCTTTTAAACACAACTGCATATTTTTCGCTTAGTAGAGCAGCTTTTGTTGAATGAAATCATATTTGTTCGATTTGAATTATTAGATTATCCATTTCCGTACATCCCAAGTGTTCTGGTTAAAGCATAATATTTGTAATACAAGACTTGAACTTAACAACGGCACCGACGGCAATTGCCGTTGTTGATATATAAATTGCCGTAAGTCTGGAACATCACCGACGGCACAAATGTGCCGTCGGTAAAGCTCTTCAATGATAGCAAAATGTTTACATCTGGTGTACACTAGCTGCCAGTATGTAACAGTACATTTAAAATATATCTACATACAGCAAAATAACCTTCCAACGTATTTATTTGCTGGAATGTTTTTTGTTTTTTTAATTGCCGTGGGAGACAAATTCTTAAATTCAAGCCCTGTAATACAACGAAATACATTTTACAATTAAACAAAAACACAACAAAATAAAAACTAAGACTTAGTATCGGTTATGGAGAATAGCTCTAGTCTACTTTTTAAAGGTATTTCCCATTTTCAATCATCAAAGGTCAATGGGTGAAACTGCCAAGAAAAACATTTGTAAATATATATATATATATAGGTGATACATTTCATAATGCGTTATTTATTAGCAAACAACACATTCAATTGACAAAATGTTGCTCTATAATAAATGTTATACGAGTAAATGACTTAATATTCATTAAAAAAACCCATTGGACTCGAGTACTCGAGAGTCAAACTCCACCCGGACCCGAGTACCACACCCCTACGCTGGATGATGATGAGGCTAAGGAATAAAGTAAAATAGCATTATGCATCTTAATTCCAGCGCTGAATGTAGATGCTAGACTCGACCCGTACCCGAGTACTCGAGTACTCGCGGAGACCCAGTTATGTAGACCAATGGTGGATACCTCAACTGAGGTCTCCCCCACCCCCAACTTCCCCGTCAGAACAGTGCCTCACAGTAGACACTCCAAAGCCTACTTAGTGTGTCCTCCAACCCTGGCCTGTTTATATGTTGGATCCATATTTAAATGACAAAATGTCGTGTAACTAAATAGTAAATACTGAAAGATTTTCCTTACTAAAGCAGTTTATTGTGCGTAATTTTAATGAATATTCTGACCATGCTCCGTTGCATGTTTATTTTTCTTTTAAATATGTACTGGAGAGGGTTAAATTTCAAAAATGTAGGTGGATAGAGGATCATAAAGATAAATGCAAGGCGGCTATCATGGTGAATATAGACCGTTTACTATCTGTTTATTGAATGTCAAGTCTTGATTCTCAGCCGGGAATAGACAAAATGGTTAATGATTTTACGGATGTTTTACATAACATTACATACCACTTCTTTAAGTGAGACGAGACACGTAATACACCAGATTGAATGTTAGACGTGGTAGCCCATGGTTTAATGTGGAATGTAGACGTCTGTATAAAACCTACCTGGAGTCATTACAAACGTTTAACAAATCTCCTGACAATAACGCTTAAAAGAAGACAAGCGCTATTTTCAGGAGATTTGTTAAACGTTTGTATGCAAAAGTAGCCGCTACGCATGGTCTAACCTCACCGTGGTGCAGGGGTGTAACATTCTCTTTGACAATGGCAAATACAGCAAACACCCACTTGATTTCTTCGTGCTGGAGTGTCGTTAAACATTCATTCATTCATTCATTCATTCATTCATCCATTCATTCATTCATTCATTCATCCATTCATTCATTCGTCCATTCATTCGTCCATTCATTCGTCCATTCATGCAAAAGTAGATATAAGAGACTACAACGAAAACTCAAAAGACAATACCAAAGGTTGCAGGGTAATCAACTAGTGTATTTGAGAAAGCATAATCCTAAAAAACATTTTAATATACAAACATTTTACAAAAACAAAACATGTTCATCCTCAAGGAGCTTTACGTGAATTTTATAATTATTTTAAAGAAGTGGTAAATACAGATAATAGTCAAGTTCATTTTTACCATTTATGTGGATGGCTTCAATGATGTCTATATTTTCGCAGTCTAATTAAAATGAGCTCCACTATTACATGTGGATCTAACAGCAGCCAGTTGGAGCTCATGTCCACCAATCAAAACCTTACTTGCAGAATCATGCCAGTGATTTAAAACTAATTTGAAAACATTCCGAATGTCCACCCCCCCCCCCCCCCGTCCCCCACCAAATGACGCCCATGGTTTCGTTTAATATACTGTTTCCTTCAATAAAGATATTCAGTCGGTTATTTAAAATTATTGTGAATAATTTAGAGATACAACATAGCAGCGTTATTGGTCTATAGTTTTCTGGTAATGAACGACTACCTTTATTTTTAAAAATCAGTTTAATAACCCCAATTAACCATTCATTTGGAAATACACTGTTGTTTAGGATTAAATTAAACAGGATTGTATATAGTATCATCATATTCATAGTACTTTTAATATATTCGTTAATTATATTATCGATTCCGGGTGCATTGCCGGTTTTTAGCTGTTTTATAGCTCTTATTATTTCTCCTTCATCTATCTTTCTATTTAAAATATTTTCACTGTCTGAGTCTATATCATTTAAAGTTAGCTGTATTTCATTTTCATCAGTTTCACTTTTGTTTAAGTTTTGAAAAAAGATATAAAAATCATCTAATGGCGGTAAATTAGTTTCTTCATTAGGTTTGTTGAGAATTTTGTAAAAAAGCTTTTGGATCAGATTTTCTTAGTTTGCACATTTGTTTTTCAATATTAAAACTTTTAGCGGACTGTACTTTCGATAAACACTTTTTGTATAATTTACTTGCATTAAAGCTGCATTGTCTGGTTTCAATCGTATACAGTCAAGTTCTAAGTTCAAATACAAGCATAACTGCACTTTTAATTCACTCGCAAGTTGTCGTCATTAACGCATATCGTCAAATGCTTACTAGTCAGTTCGAACAATGCTCGCCATTTTGTAATACCGAACGCATGTTAGCAGCCAATTTCAGCAAACACGCATGGCGACGTTCTAAACACCGGACTCATACGCCTTTTTATAATGTGTGTTGTTATGTGGTCTATACAAAACTAATTGGACATCCTATATTACCGTAGTACAGAAGGACTTTTAAAGTGATACTTCAGATATTATAAAAGTGCTTAATAAAACGGTTAACTTGTATTTATACGGATATTAGTAACAATAAGACTGTGAAAATGAGTCTTGATTGTTATTTTGTTTTTGTTTTATTTTTATATAAAGATACTCTTTAAAACCCTAAAATTCTTAAGTTGTAGTGAATAATAAAAATTAGCATAACAGAGTTTAAACAGGTAACAGTCAAAAGGCGTACGAGTCCGATGTTTAGGACGTCGACATGAGTGTCTGCTAAAATTGACTGCTCGGTTTTTGTAATGCAACAATAGCCGATCGGTACTATTTTAGCCCGCCAAAAGTGTCCCACTTTCAAAATACCGGGTTTATTTTTAACTTGGAAACGCCAGCATAGCGAATCCAATGCTGAGTGTGGCGTCTTATATGCACCAAATGTGACTGGATTAACCGATCCAACTGGCTGCTGTTAGAACCACATGTAATAGTGGAGCTAATTTTAATTAGATTGTTATTATGGAAGAAATAGTCGACGTTATGAAAAAGAACCATTGAAGTTAGAAAGATATTGGTCGCAAGAAAAATACAGAAATAAACTCGAAAATAACAGAACAGTGCATGACCTAGTTTGAGCCAGTTTGTTTCACATGGCTTACATATGTTGCGTGCTGTACAATTTAATCAGAATACGAATCGGACAGTATACGTCGTGATTGTGATTGTGGCGTTGATAGTAATGTTGAAAATGCCACCGTAGATGGGAGCAGAAAACAGCCATGTGTATCATGTTGGATACCTCGTGTGTGTGTGCGTGTGTGGAGGGGGGGGGGAGACATCTTGCGTGTGTGCGTGTGTGCGACGTCACAGACATTGACATGTTTGTTAAAATTTATAATTGTATGTATATGTAAACAATGTAATGTAATATATATGTAAGCAATGTAATTATATGTGAATGTTCGTATCGTAACACAATATGTATAGTTTGTAGTGACAGTTTGTCAGATGAATGAAAGCATGAATGAACCAATAGTAGTCCCGGCATGTAACTGCCAATCAAATCTTGCCTTTATAAAGCCAACCAATCAGTGGCTGTAAAAGCAATATGCACACTGCACAGATCGAACAAATATTACCCCATATATTTGGGCCCAAATGGGTAATAACAGAAAATGTGTCCAGGGCCGTACCCTGACCAAAATCCATGGGGGGCACTAAATTTTATAAATAATTTTTAACATACTATAAAGATTAAACCTTGACCTTAACATATAAAAAAAAACAAGACGAGATTCTCAGGGGGGAGGGCAGCTGCCCCCCCTCCCACCCCCACCCCCCTGCCCCCCCACCCCCACCCCCCCCCCCGGTTGGTACGGCTCTGGTGTCTATATGGGTTTATAACTAAATAACATAAAATGTGTCTATATGGGTTTATAACTAAATAACTGAAAATGTGTCTATATGGTTTTATAACTAAATAACTGAAAATGTGTCTATATGGTTTTATAACTAAATAACAGAAAATGTGCCTATATGGGTTTATAACTAAATAGCTGAAAATGTGTCTATATGGGTTTATAACTAAATAACTGAAAATGTGTCTATATGGGTTTATAACTAAATAACAGAAAATATGCCTATATGGGTTTATAAATAATAGCTGAAAATTTGCCTATATGGATTTATAACAAAATATCAGAAAATGTGCCTATATGGGTTTATAAGTAAATAACTGAAAATGTGTCTATATGGGTATATAACTAAATAACAGAAAATGTGCCTATGTGGGTTTATAACTAATAACAGGAAATATGACTGTATGGGGTTGTAACTAAATAACAGAAAATATTCCTATATGGGTTTATAACGCAATAACAGAAAATGTGCCTATATGGAGCTATAACTAAATAACATGAATCCAAGAAAGTTGTATTGCAAAACGTCAAACACATTTTCAAAACACTTTTTTGTCATAAGCGCTGACATTTCCTTTATGAATGCGGGGAAATGCCGTTAGGTACCATATATCTTGTTTTAAATTGTATCTAACAACCAAAATAGAGTTTGATACGTTTTTAAACGGACACGAATGTATTATTCAATTTCGTACATATCCTCAAAAACCAGATTTTAAGCAAATTTTAACGTATTGTTTTACTAAAAGATATTCGCAACCCTTTGCACTTGTAGCTGACACATGATTGCCAGGTTAACTATACGTCAAAGTGTAATCGACTTTCATCGTGTTGTTTCCCATTGGATATATGGCATTGGTGACCAGGTTATTACCTAAGAGCAGGTATGTCTTGAAATTGTTAACACACGTACTTGTGTAAACAAGTGTGTGTAAGAAAATATTGTAACTCGTACAATAGTAATAGATATAATGTCTGCACTGCACGTAACAAAACAAATTATAGGTGCAAAACAATTTCAGACAGATATGTAGACGCCTCGAAGATTTGAGGAGGATGAATCTGTTCTAATACGGCCAGAGTTGAAAATAAAAAAGTGGAAGTTTGAGTTTGTCGGAGGTAAATGAGCCGAGCTCCTAAAGTGAGATCGGGGATGGGGTGTTTTCAGGGCAGTTTAGTGTTGTATATTCCGGATGATAAGTTTGAAAAAAAGGTAATTGAAAATGGCGCTTCAAACGGGCAGGGTGGGCGTCACGTATTGCATGTGATTCCCCATTTTCCTGGATCCGCATTTACATATATTAAAGGCTTGCTAAATAAAACTGGAATGAATGAATGAATGAATGAATGAATGTTTAACGACACCCCAGCATGAAAAATACATCGGCTATTGGGTGTCAAACTATGGTAAATGCAACAACCAAAAATCAAGATTGATACAAAACACAGTGTAAAGGACTGTGCAATAAATATAAATACAAATATCACAGCATTTTACGGACACCGAATTTTATTTAAAATTTCAATTTGTGCTGTATTGGCCATTCTCAAAAAGAATGTTACACCCCTGCACCACGATGAGGTTACAGCACGCGCAGGGGAATAAAACAGGAAAACAAACAGTTGTTCCGATACGTTTGTCTAATACGTTTGCAGCGACATCAAAAGTGAAAATTACTACTTTTTGTTAAGCAAATATTAACACCAATATATATTATTTAAAGTGTTGATATATGTGCCACTTTGTGCGCTGGCATGAATTGTACATTTTAGTTTGTATTTCAGTTTGTATTCAGGATTTCATTCTATATGGCAGTTTAAAAAATGGCAGGCCTCGCGGAATTTCCTATTCTTACCTTCACAGGATAAAGCCAATATCCAATATTATTAACTAGTAACATTATTATCTCTATATTTATACAGTTGAATTCCATTGGCTCGAACCCCGTCTGTGCTCGAGAAAGTGTTCCACCCATCGGGTAGTTTGACCTAAGCATTCGGTCAACAACGTGTAAGAGTACCTCTGGACTTCGTTACATACATACATACATACATACATACATACATACATACATAGAGAGAGAGAGACAAATACATATTAATTAGACGAGGTTGATATGTAACATATTACAAAACACGAGTAGTGAATTCTATTTATCCTATAACATTCTAATTAATGTTTTATAGTCGCCGCCATCGATAATATGACCTTGCGCTCAGGTACATGGGTCTTGTTGGCTTGTAAGAAAATGACCCATCCACAGCAACACATTACCTAGAGACCTTGTAACTTTGCATACCATTATTAACCGGCTTAATAAATAGAGGATAATAAACGAGTTACCAGTTATTATCAAATATATGTCCCGAGTGAAATAATGTTCAGTTATCACGAGCTCTAGCGTGTTTGTATATTTGACACAATCATACAGATACGCCGTGCTAGGTTATATGGTATATCTCTTTTCGTATGACAGGATGAGAAAGAAAGGTATTGTTTGCTATCAGTTCGTTTGTAAAATGTATCAGATTCTATTATGCGTCCACACTTGATTACTAAAAGTGTCTAAAAAAGGAATTATCTTTGAGTCTGTTTTCGTTTACGTTACTATTCAGTGTGTTAAGTAACTCGTGAAATAATTCCAAACATTTTTTGGACAAAGGCCACAGTATGAAACAATCATCTAGAAAACGTTTCCAGTTATTCTTGAAATATAGCTATAAAGTCTGATCCAAATATATTTGCAATTTTAGTTTCTAATATTTGTTCTAGATAACCTAAAGTCAGTGTGTCATGGCTTGGTGCCATTTCGGTACCCATAGCCGTCCATTTAATCTGTTTGTAGGGTTTCCCATCAAAGTAAAATACATTGTTTTCCAATATATATTTTATGCTTTCTACAATTAAAGACTTCGAAATTCATTCTTGCAAAAATTCGGGATCTTTGGTTAACCAGTATGACACTACAGTGATTCCAAGGTCATGTGGTATGCTAGAATATAGTTTTGTTACATCAACTGTTACCAGTACGCCTTCTTCCGTTTTGTTTTCTTCTGGCAGGTTGTTGATGAAATCCAAAGTGTCTCTTGTATAACTAGTTACTTTTAATAAAAATGGTTTCAACAATATATCAATGAAATTGCTTAGTTTGTGGGTTGCACACACCGGGCAGGCTACAATTGGTCGTAACTGTAAGTCATTAGCATGCCAAAATTATACATACCTTTGCTGTGCTTCTCTGCACATAGAATTAATAATCTGGCTCTTATGTACTTTTAAGAAGGCCATAAACATTTAAAATTTGTTTAATAATCAAATTTCTTTTCGGTAAATTTTCCATCAAATCGCTTTATAAATGTTTTAAGTTGTTTAAAATTGTTTGCTTTTACCTCTGTAATTTCTATGTAATTATTGTGATCTTCAATTATGGAAAGAGGCATTTGTTTGTATTCAGCAGTATTCATGATAACAATAGCACCACCCTTATCGGCTTGTTAAATATCATTTGCTAAATTTAATAAACATTTTCTTTTATAATATTTTATAATTGAATTTGATTTAAAATTGGTATTGAGAGGATATTTTGAAACTAATTCGATATAATTATCTAGGTTTCTTTTATTGCACTTCAATAACTATAGAATCATAATTAGAACTATTATTTTCAAAAAAGTATTCAATGTTTTTTAACTGGCGACAGAACTCGTTAATATCTTCTTTTAATTCTTCTATGTTGTTATTCTTTGGAGTGGGTGTAAATTTCAAACCCTTTTCCAAGACCCGTGTTTCAGTGGCAGTGAATTTCCAGTGAGATAAGTTGATTATTTATTTTTCCGCTTAATGTAGGTGATTTTGATTGTTTTTCTGATATCAGCCGCGCCCAGTAGCTTCCATTCTTCTGTATATAGTTAACTCGATAGACATTCTCCCTAACTCTCCATAAAGCATAAATATTGGTGTTTATTTGTACAGGATTAAATCCATCAACCTTTTCATATCCCCATATTTCGCATCCATATAATAAAACTGGCAGAACCACTCAGTCGAATATTTTAAATTTACAGTCGGTTGATAGAGAGTTGTCCTTTGATTTTGTTGGTAGCCTGTTCTTTAAGTCTATTCTTAGTAATTCGAAAGTTGTTTAATTTTGTGAAAATAATTCTTAAGTATTTGTATTCTTTCACATTTTATAATGTATTATTTCCAATATTAAAATTATGTTTATAATCTCTAGTGTTAAATGAAAAACGCGTAATTTTAGAGTTAATATTTCGTGATTATTGTTGCTGAATGGGGGTAGCCATGTTCTTTTGTTTCCGGTGCGTCAGAAATTCTAGCTGGGGGGTGAAGTGACGTCTGCCCCGATCAACTCCTGTAGGCAGTCATTTACACCTTGATTTGATGACCGTACAAAATATACACCTGCTAATCTGGAACCACAGGTAAAGGACACGGAGAAAAAAAACCCAATTAACTAAGAAAACATTCCGATTTTCATTTCAGTACGTGGGTTAATATAGTGACAAAACATAATACAGTTATTTCGACACTTTGACAATGATGGTTTATTTTGTATTGAAAACAATATATACTTATTACTGGTTTACTAGGATGGATATTATTACAGAATATTGTGATGCATCCGCAAACATCAGTTACGTTTTGTTTCTTCAGTTCTAAGACTAATTCCTGATGTGATACGTTAAGTATTACGTAATCACCGGCTCGCCACAGGGCGTTTTCACTGGGATGGTACAAAATGGCTGCACCAGTTATATATACTAGCCGTCACATTTAACCGTTTTATTAATTAACACTACGATTATACTTGTTGATATTAAGCAATAATGTGCATTACTTATCGTTGAATATGCATACCAGGCCAAATGCCTTAATTGTCCTTTCCTTTAACGCACAATAACTTTGGAAAAAAGCTTGTTGATTTGTATAGATCGTTTAGTATTCATGCATTAAATAGTAGGTTATTTGATGACAAAAATGGAGATTTTACCTGTTATACTTATAACAGTGCCTGTCTCTTTTTTCCACTACTTTCTGATTTTGGAGTTGGTACACATGATTGTTCTAATAATTTTCCGCTTTATTATTAATTTAATCTGCAACCTATACCTGTTGTTAAAGCTAATAACTGTTGCAACCAAGAGATACATAAAAGGACACACACACACACACACACACACACACACACACACACACACACACACATATATATATATGTAAATCTAAATTATGAATATGACGGGTGGTGGTCATGTCCTCCAGATACCATATTGTTTCCACTAATTGAAATCTGTTTTAACTACATATAATGTTTCATGATACAGACGTGTACTAAATTGTTATAACCACAAAACACTTACCATGACTGAAGTCGTTTCTTTATAACTGAAACATTGTCCTGTGATTACTATGGTACTTAATCTACACCACGAATTATAAATAATGATAATGTGAAATAGATTTGTTCCCTCTTGATAATACCTGTTAATATAAATCTTAAGGACATAGATTTTGGTATAATTATAATGATTGTTTTAAATTAAAAATATAATGAAATGTTTCCAGATATATGGGGTAAAACTATTATATATCCTTTATTCAAATCGGGTAATAAAGAGGATGTCAACAATTATAGAGGTATATAATCAATTGATATCACATCAGGTGTTTACTTCTATTCCTGGATTTTGGTATAATTATAATGATTGTTTTGAATTAGAAATATAATGAAATAGGAACAAATATTATTGTATACCATTTTAAAAGGACTGTATTAGTGTTCGAGGTAGTAGGTGGGTCTGTTGAACACCAAGTGAACCCGTTGATCTGGGGAGACGGGTGCTTACCATAAAAGCAGTAACCTGATATTCGCTCTACGAGTCCTTGACGACTTCCGCCCCATCTGATTTCTGTACACCAAAAGCTGCATAATCAGATAAGCGCTTCGTAGGGTGTATACCACCAAACCAAATCCCATAGACGACAATAGTAACATGTGTGGCTAAAACTCCTACCTGCAGCGTATCAATCAACATAAACGCCACGGATATAAATACTACCACCCCTCACACTTCAAGTGATCCAGTGAAACGTGTGGGTCACGCTGAGATAACGGTTCTGAGATAACGGGTAGCGTCTATGACTACCCTAGTTCCGCGCAAAATTCGAGTACTTTTTTTACAGGTACCCCATACATGTTTCAAGCACAAGGCTACTTGACAAATTGGTACTAGATGAAATACAATTGCATATTTGTTTTGTTTTTTTACCCAGATGAAACTATTATTTTTTACAACCAACACACACATTTATAACCAATCACAGGACTTGTGGTGTTCGACTCTTTATCAAAAGTTGGGTGCACCTCGAACTTTGACCCAGCCGGAAGTTATTTGGTTTAATACTACCTATACTGATAAAATACATTTTTCAAAAAGTGTCGAGCTATGTGTCTTTATGACAACCAGGGTCTGGTGTATTCTGACATAAACTGACAACCTCACTGAAACTGTTGTTTCTACAGTGCAACCTAATATAATGTACACCTCAAAAGGCATATAAATTGTGTACAAATGCAATATGTCATATTAAACAACAACAACATGTTTTAAAATAAAAACTCCTGAAGATATTAACTTATTTGTTTTATATTTTTTTAATGACGCACTCAACACATTATAATTACGGTTATATCGGCGTCGGACATATGGTTATGTCGAGAAAACCCCCAGTGGTTAGCTGACGGGGATCGATCCTAAACCGACCGCGCATCAGGCGGGCACTGTACCACTGGGCTATGCTGCCCGCTGAATATATTAACGTTCAGTTGGGTGTGTGTACTCAGGTATATATGTAGAGACAACAAAAATAGTCAGAGTACCTCTACCCTTTAAAGAATTTCATTAAAACACATGCACCCCTAGATTATGAAGACTTTTAACAGGCACATCAAAGGAAAATCAGTATTAAAATAATGCACTGTCTGAGGAAGGAAACACCAACATGACTGTACCTGTATGAAGTAATGACTTAATTTCCTGAACATTAGTGCTGGGAGGAAATCCTGTATACAGGATATGGGTGTCTTCAAGTTACCAGTTGTGGGAATTTCAAATCCATCGACCATGTTGATTTTCATAATGAATCATAAAAAACATTGCCAGCCACCAATATTCCTGACTGTATTTTATTTATAGCCTACTGTAGTTGGAGGTTTTAATAGTTGTGATATCTGGAATTATTATGCATCTTTCACACATTTATTTTTGATTAATTACTAAAAAAAGCTATTTTTAAATGACAAAATTATCCAAACATTTATTTTCTTGGATTATTTTTTTTAATCCAGATGAATACAATATGTATATTGGATGTATGCCTACAATCTGTAATCCAGCATTTTATTAAGCTAGTAACATTAGGTAATACAGCTTTAACAATAAAATGCATGTTCAACTTAATCCAAGGCAGATAATCAAATCTGAAAAAATCTGGTTATGAATCTAGTATAAACTCGAAACGCACTTCATGAGAGCTAAGTGATTATTAAGAAAACAAATTGATCTGGAGATCTAAATGTATGTTTAACAACCTTATTGTTATGTATAAATAAGAACAGAAGGCAAAAAAGTGACAACAAATTTAATTATGTGTTCGGTAAAGTTTTTCTTCAAATTTATTTAAAATTTTGCATAAAACTACAGATGTGTCTAAAATATACCTTAGCACACTATAAATATCTAAAAATGACAATATAAATCAAGTTCTTTACAAATTTGTGTTTTTAGAATTTCAAATATGAAAAATTAACTAGGCTAATGGAAACTAAAGACATTAACCCACTATTGACACATGCTATTTTTAATATAAAATAAATTGCTATTAAAATCATAAAATAATACCATATTTAAGAGCACTTGTATATGGCAAGTCAAATATCATGTAAAAAGATATTATTGAAATCTTTACAGTATGAATTTTAGGGCCAAACCAAATTTTCCTCAGTGCTAACTTTGATTCAACTCCGTTCAGAGCCATGTACAGAGATTATTGTGAACTTGTATGGCTAATTAATCAACCAGTATAATTTTTATTATGCAATGAATATGTGCTATAGGAGGTGCTATACCACCAAATCAAATCCCATAGACGACAATAGTAACATGTGTGGCTAAAACTCCTACCTGCAGCGTATGTAGGGTCCTCTAGTGTTAACCCAACATAAACGCCACGGATATAAATACCACCACCCCTCACACTTCAAGTGAACCAGAAAAAAATTGGGGGTCAAACTGCTCAGTTCTGAGATAACGGGTAGCGTCTATGACTACCCTAGTTCCGCACACAATTCGAGTACTTTTTTTCACAGGTACCCCATACATGATTAAACACAAGGCTACTTGACACATTGGTACTAGATGAAATAAAATTGCATTTTTTTTACCCAGATGAAACTATTATTTTTTACAACCAACACACTCACATTTATAACCAATCACAGGACTTATGGTGTTCGAATCTCTATCAAAACTTGGGTGCACCTCGAAGTTTGACCCAGCCG
>JAECMU010092769.1:0-12966 GCA_016106625.1 Dracogyra subfuscus | reverse complement strand
GCAGGCAAAACAAAAAAACAAAAACTTCCGGAAGAATTTATAGAAACTTGTTAACCGTTTGAGGTGTTTAAGACTACTGACTACTCAGTTGCCCTCCCCCAAAAACACAAACAAACAAAAGCAACAACAACAAAGAAACAACAACAACAAACAAACAACAACAACAAACAAACAACAACAACAAACAAACAAAAACACAACAAACAAAAACCAAAACACAACAAAACAAAACAAAACAAAACAAAACAAAAACAAAACAAAACCCATGCAAATCCTAACTATGCCCTGGCAGGCCCACAATCTATTGCATAGAAAAGAGAACATATGATATTTCTTGAAAGAGTAATTGTACAAAAATAAAGGCAATAATCATGACATTTTTCGGAATTGGTATTCATAATATTGGTGAACATTTGATTGTGCGTACTATTAGTACGTGACTTAAGTACGGAGCACTCAACCAACTGAGATCAGGTTATAGGGTTGTACGTGCACATTCAGAGCAACCTCTTGTAACGCAAGCCTGTCTTGGGCATGAGCCGGCTCTTGGGTCCAGGACAGGAAAAGTGGGGGTGGGAAGGAGGAGGGACTGCCTGCACTGGCAGGTGCAAGGGAAAACCAACAGCCAGACCGTGGTCGGTAACAGGCGAGGGTGGGGAGGGGGTAATGGTGCTATGATATTTTGAAGGAGCAAAGTATAATGCCAAAGAGAAAAGGTGGCGCAATTTTGAACGATTGGCCAAAAAATAAAGTTCAGGGCTAACAGGTTTTAATATTAGTGAGTCAAGAGTAGCTCGTTAATTAGCTTTCTGTGATGTTGGAGTGTCTTCAGCACACTGAGCTAGACCCCGCTCGTTATAGTATCGAGAGGGTCAGGCGAGTGCGCTCAACTGACAAGTATCGTGTAAAAATCTACGAAATTCGATCACGAAATGTTTCCCTATGCCTGATCACCGCCGTTACTGTTATACAATGACATAATACCACTTGCAGTTATTATTAGTACTAAATAACAAGTAACTTCAAACCAATGGGTTACTTAAATACTGCAGAGGTGCACAATGCACTCGAATGGGCATTTAGGAAAATTGTGGTTGATTCCAGGAATCTCTATTGCCTCGAGGACAGCCACTCCCGAGGAGACATCAGCAAGCTACTGAGATATATGTAGTAGTGTTGGTATAAAGTGCTCCTACTGGCAGTAGCTAGTGGCAATTTCCCTATTAGCTCAGTTGGTAAAGCACTTGACTTTCGCACTGAAAGTTCGTGGTTCGAATCCCCTAAGTGGAGGTTGATTTTTATCTGTTACAGGGAAATTCCCACTAGCTACTGCCAGTAGAAGCACTTTATACCTGCACTACTACATAAAGGACCGTCCAGACTCGAAAGTCGTGTGACTCACCTCGGGAATATCGCAACCTTCGGCGCTTTGTTAGACGACGTGTGACTCACCTGGGGAATATCGCAACCTTCGGCGCTTAGTTAGGCGACAACCCTTTGTCACGAGCGCCTTTCTGAGGGGGAATTGGATGCCCCACAGATAATGTCATCACCCACACTGAATAACTGATTCAGGATCAGCAAGTTTGAGTTGACAGTCCTATGTAGTCAGACCGTGATCGCAGGCACCGTTTGGCATTGGAGTTCGGCTAGACGTGGCTGGAGCCGAGAAAAGAAAAAAAGAAATGTTTTACTTAACGAGGCACTCATCACGTTTTATTTACGGTTATATGGCGCATCAAGCGAACGTTTTACCACTGGGCTACATCCTGCCCTTCCAATAAATAAATAAAATAAAATAATAATTATATGTATTTTATTTATATATTTATTGAGAGAAAACGAAATGTGCTTGAGCAGAGAAGGGTTTCGACCCCACATACCCTTACCTTCACACGCGCATTGGAAGGCTTCGGGATCAAACCCCTCCCCCTACTTAAGCAAATTTTATTTTTTCTCCATATATTTTCCGGTATAGCAGGACTCGACATCCTTATAAACTTCGGTCGCCTGTCTAGACCCCCCTCCCCCCCCCCTACACACACACACTGTGTCCGTCGTGGACTAGGTATGTTGTTAACTTTTTGAGGGAGTGTTTCTATTTGTTCCAGCTGTATATTATTTCATGGGGCAGTTCCTATCTATCAGATTGATGAATGCATGGTCTGGGTTGCGGTCAAGCAATAAACACCATGCTACAGCTGAGCAATGAACGGGGTTTGTTTATTAGTTGATGATGAACGTGAAATATGGTTGCACTTAACTACGTGTGTTAAACTAATTAAATAGCACGTGATTAATCTACTCCACGGCATTAAGTAGCGGTCAGGAGACTTTTGATACATTTTTGCTAGTGTTTCCTCAGATGATTTCTGAACGTTGTTTGAGTAAGTTATGACCAGTTATACAGCTCTTTGTAAAACAAATTTCAAAACCATGACCAAATGTATTTTGTAACATGAGGATATATCACAGACCCAAGCATTTGGTATTTCCGTGTGTACTTTAGTCTGAGAATCAACACCACATGGACACGCGATATCCAATGTAATCGAGCTCCAGCACTATTTCACGTTTGTATGATTTTAAAACAAATTATTATTTCTTATTTATTAGATTCTAAAATGTTCTGTTTCTGCTGGTACGTCATCGGTGCTGTTGCTGGATACTTTCTGCTAAAATGGCTTCTCGGGCTTGTCAAAATAAGCGACTACAACAACAAGTACGTCTTCATCACGGGTTGCGACACGGGGTTCGGCCACCTGCTGGCTAAACGACTGGACGGACTCGGCTTCCACGTGTTCGCCGCCTGCTTCACCGAGAAAGGGGCAGACGACACGAAAAAAGGCGCGTCGTCCAGACTGATAACGATATCTCCCGTTGACGTCACCAAGGAGGAGAGTATCCAGAAAGCATTGCAAGAGGTGAAGTCGAAACTCCCGACAGATAAAGGTACTGACACAACTTGTAACATCACATAGGCGGGTTCAAAGGGGTGGGTCGTAGCTCAGTGGTAAAGTACACGCTTCATATGCGGTCGATCTAGGATCGATCCCCGTTAGTGGTCCATCTGGGCTATTACTCGTTCCAGCCAGTGCACCAAGACTGGTATATTATAGGCCATGATATGTGCTACCCCGTCTGTAGGATGATGCATATAAAAGATCCCTTGCTACTAATGGAAACATGTAACAGGTGTTGATATTTCCTCTATTATTATATGGTAACCAGAGAATGGAACTTTAATTGCTAAGATAAGCACACCTCTTTATATACCTACTGTATTTAAGTAGATTTGCTTCATTTGTAATAGAAATATATGTTCAGTCATTTAGTCAAATTGGTTGATGCCATTTAAGATATGTGTATGGCCGAGAATGGTATTATTCAAAATAAATATCTACCATGCTATGTTTTTTTGTTGTTGTTATTTTTAAAGACAATTATTAGGGCCGTACATAGCGGTATAGAGCAATATACCCACAAGTGACCGGTTTAAAAAACAAATGTCTTCTTGTTTTTTACTGGAAGAAAATCCATGAGGTGAAGTGGAGGGAGTGGTGGTGCACTGCCCCTCCTCTCTGAAAGTAATGCATTCTCCCCCAGTTGAAACGCATATTACAATATTACTACTCTCGCAAGATGCTCTCATTTTCAAACAACCATGTTACTGTGCCATAATAATAAAATAAAAAATAACATGTTACTGCTTCCCTAGGTACGTATGCTTTAGTGTAGATACGATCATCGGATCACAGTGTTATGCCTTCCCTGATGCAGCCATCATTGCTGAATACGTATGATTAATAGTTTGACAACCAGTGCTCCACAAATGGCATTACAAAGGCTATTGGGAAGCGCATATAAAAGATCCCCTTCTGCTAATGGAAAAGCGTAGCCCATGGAGTGGCGACAGCGGGTTTCGTCTCTGAATATCTGTGTGGTCCTTAACCATACGTCCGACGCCATATAACCGAAAATAAACGTTTTTAGTACGTCGTTAAATAAAATAGTCCGTCCCTTCCTGTAGTTTGACCAAATGACTTATTTGACTCGTTTAACATTCTGTAATTCTTTTAATCCCATTGCGACAGGTCTGTGGGCGATTGTGAACAATGCTGGGATCGCTGGCCCCGTGGGATATTTAGAGTGGTTCACTCGCAAACACTACGAATCAGTTCTGGCTGTCAACCTGTTTGGCGTGATCGAAGTTACCCGGATCTTTCTACCGCTTATACGAAAAGGCAAAGGTCGTGTTGTTAACATTGCAAGTTTTCTCGGAAGAATGGCAATCCCGCCAATGCCGTACACAATATCTAAATATGGCGTCGAAGCTTTCTCCGATTGCTTAAGGTGTGTCCATTCACTGTTTTCCAGACATAAATATTACTGTCCGAACCAAAATGTTAACAACTGCTAAACATTGCTCTCCTACCTTTATTTTGTGTTAGATCTTACTCACATTTTGTCCAGATAGAAATCTAGAAAAAAACCCACACATTGTAATGACACAGATTCCACATGTTAGATGATAACTATGTCACCAATATCGACTTCGCTGAGATCGCATAGGACAAAAATCATGTAATTTTGTGCCGGCTGCCATTTAGACTTTTTTTATGGAATATTCTCCAATAGGGGTGAAAGGATATGACTTAATCTAGCAACATCATAACATGTTATTATATAAAAGCGAACGTGATGATGTCATATTCATTTAAAAAATTATTTGTTTGTTTAAATATACCACTAAAAATAATTGATTTTATATTAATTATGTAACATACTTTGGAGGCTTTCACCCCTCTTGAAGAATATTCCATAAAAAAGCAAAATGGCAGCCGGCTAAAAACTGCATGCATTTTTCCTTATGCTATCTCAGCAAAGTCGATACTGGAGACATCATTATAGTCTCATATGTGAAATCTGTGTCATTGTAATGGTTTTTTTTTTAACAACATGTGTGTGGACAAAAATTGTGGGAAATGTAACAGTAATTAAAGGTAGGAGAGTAATGTTTTGTAGTTGTTAACATTTTGGTTCGGACAGTAGGTTTAAAGGTGTACAGAACTCTATAGTTGTATTGGTTAAATACCTCCACATTAAATATATTCATAAGGGTTGTTGACTTGGGGCTGCAGGAAATCATTTCAGACTAGGGAACTGAGGGTATGGTGAAATAGGGGCTCTTAAAACTATTTCAAGTGAAATTCCTTCCGATCTTCTAGTAGCTTATTATGCATATTATCCAGAAGTCGCCCTTTTCTTCTCAAGGTGTGTTACCATCTTGATGATGAGTTACTTACGAGAAGTAAAAATAACTGCACGTTCTGTAAGTAGCCGTACCTGTACACTGTTCAAATTTGGATCCTGGTATTTTAATTAGAAAGCAACAAAAGCCGAACTCGTCATACTTGGAATTTCTTTTCAGACGGGAACTGTATCATCAGGGTATTTCTGTGCACATTTTGGAGCCAGGATATTTCAGAACACACATTTTGGACAGGAGCGTCTTAAAAGACAGTATGCGACGAAACTTCAGTGAACTTCCACAAGACTTGCAAGAGTATTATGGCAAAGATTTCTTGGAAAACGGTAGGCTACGTGAATCATAGAACTTTTTTCTGTACTGCAGTTTTGTAGGTTTCTAATGCAAGTTAATGGCTATGTTCCTGTATAGGGTTTGGATCTTGCTTCCTCAGAATAAATATTTTAAAATCGTTACTGTCCACGTTATGTGTCCCGTAGGAACCAAGGGTCTAAAAGATTTACTCTTGTATACCAACCTATTGTTTGTTGACTACAGTAAATAAATGGGCCAGTCGTAGGTACAGGGGCGATGTTTATCATCCCCAGCGAATATGTTTCATTTATAGTCAAGTATTATACACAGTTGAACCTTTTTTCATAACTTATACTATGCCTTTAAATACGCAACAATGGGTACATTACGACTTAAAAGTACAATATATAATACATGTATTGAATCTGTTTACCATGAAATAACATAATACATATATTATATTAGGCCTACTTAACGCTTACCATGTAATATCTCGATCTGTGTGTGCAATCGGGTAACGACTGCAGTGCTATTACATTTGTATGGGTATTTTGTTTTCAGGATGTGAACAAATCGATTTTGCATTGGATAAGATTGCCAGCCCACACATCCACAAAGTTGTGAATGCCTACACACACGCAATAACGGCCAGATTCCCTAAACACCGTTACCTGGTGGGCAACGATATCCACGTCTTCAGACTGATGTGGAACCTTCCAGAATGGCTGAGTGACTGGCTTCTCACATTACTGACAGCGACACCTGCCGGTGCTAAATGAAACAGCTTGCTAACATTAACTGGTTACTGTCTTATGACTTTACCAAACCCGTAGGAACCGAGGGTGGGGTGAGACGGGCCTGTGCTCTAACTCGAGGATGAAACTGTATATATTTCCACCCCTACTCTACATAGTAGACGAGGTCCCTCACCTCTCACTTCAGACATTGTTCCTACGGGCCTGTTTATTCTGCGATGGTTAAAATGGCTATTGCCGATATCTTAAGACAGTAACTGGTTATTATTATTACTTTATTTATCTTACCATAATACAAAACATATATGAAAGTTATTATTTATTTGTAAAGACACTGCTGAGAACGGTGTGCTTCAAACAGTGAAACTTATTTGTAATAATGCTCAAGTTTTTTATTCACTTTGATCCTTTTTACATTGTTATTTGGTAACCGTTATTTTATACTTATCCAAGAAGATACTAAAATGCAGAGTCTAAATGTGGCCAAAAACATGAGTTGGTTGCTCAAACCAGGTGAATATGAACTATAATGGGTGGAAATGGTAAATGCGGACTGCTTCAACAAAGGTCTCCATTGGTGCAGGTCGGTTGTAGTTATGGACAAGTTCCAAGAAATGTTACATAATGGATACATTAGTGATTTATAGAATATCAAATACTAGTTCATTGCTCACTATCGGATTTCGTTGTTTGGTTTTTGATAGAAATACCATGTGTACATTGTATTGTTTTCACTTACAATAATGCAAAGGAATAAACGGTGACCCAGACACACATGACTGGTGTACTACTGGGGACCGTGTCGGTGTCCTCATTTGGGGGGGGGCATGTCGGCTGATGGGGTCGGTGTCCTTTAGTGGGTCCTGTCGGCTGGTGGGGTCAGTTTGGTGTCAGCGTCCTCCTTTAGGGGAGCATGTCTGCTGGTTTGGTCGGGTTCTGCACTTTGGTCCTTACTGGAGGGCCATGGGCGTCCGCAGAAAAAAAATGCAGGGGTGGGGGCAATGTTATCCTGAATTCGACGTGTGAAGTGTAAAGACATCTTTTTGCTAAGATTACTGTAAATAATACTGTACCAAGAGTAGTAACCTGCTCTAACTGAATGAACTGTTGAGAAATGTTTATGTTATTTTATTCATTTTGTATTTTCCATGTAATTGTTTTTAATTTTTAGTTTTCCAGGGGGGCGCCCATGCGGAGGGCCGAGTTCCGGATGCGTTTAGGTTGGATTAAATTATTTGTATTAGTCTTTTAATCTTCTTTTTTTTTAAGGTCATATTAATTATTTATTGTTTTATTTACCTTTTTGGAAATGCCCAATAAAAAATAAGCGTCATACTAAATTAACTAAAACATTTTTGTATATACACGTATATAAATACTATAGGTTATTTGAACGACGCATCAACATTTTCCACTACCCCATTTTTATAAATAATTCATAACTGACCCATTAATAAGTAATTTTTCTGTCCTACGCCAGCGACTGGGTGTGGGAGAAACGAGCCTGAACCTTTATTAGATAGGGGCACGTTAATAGAGTTTACGAGTACGATTATAAAATAAAAGGAATATGATACTATTTACGGGACAGGATTTAGCTTGGTTGTTATACTGGAGCACTTTCCTGGGACATTTTGATGGTACCTGTGTCGACAGTTATCTGAACTTCCAAGTTTCTTTACCATTTTAAAAACCCTAAACAGATTGACACCTGTATTGTTTGTAACTGCTACATATACGACAAATTAATGTTCTAAATGATCCTATTGAACACTCTTTGTTTGCTAACAAATACACAAAATATTCTACTTCTAATTGCTTGACAACATGCAACACAACCATCTGATGAGTTACATGGAAACCCAATACAAGGTAAACTGATCGACTTTTGACCGACTGCAGCACACACAACATTATGGATGTTATACGGCATTTCAATAATCTCTAGCAAACAAGACACATGGTATTTAGCAATGGCAAAACTAGGACAATGTGATCAGCAAAGTTCTCCATACAGCGTGGTTTTGATATGCTGAATGAAAATTTCATGTGGTAATCAAGATATCTGTACATTGGACCTTTATAGTTTTGAGGGATGTGCAGAATTTGAAATGGTGTATTTTGAAAAAAGGAATTAATATGTCTTGAGCAACCAAGATGACATGGAAACAAAACAAATTATAGCAGATATTTTTAATAGATAATTACTTACTTTAATAATAAACAATAAATGAGTTTGAATTTGTAAATGAATTTTCTCTTTTCTGTTTATTCTGCACCAGCAGCTTATTTCTCCCTTATCATATCTTGCAGTTTATTATTATATTTATAGCCAGACCTCGCTAATTATACCAACTTTACTAAAACATTTACACCATCTGACCAACAATTGTCAGGAACAAACAAACATGTAATTTTGTTCATTACACAGGAATTAACTTTCTGACATCAACAGTGCAAAGTAGGAACAAATGTGCAGTAGGCCTATCCAACTTCTGAAAATACCTCTTTACATAATACTGTAAATCAGAAAATATTAGCGACCTTAAAATTGAGTGAAATCCATATCAGTGACAGATTAGCGACACAAAACTTAGCGAGGTCGGCATATCAAACATTAAAGCCAGTTTTTGTTTTTTTTACTATTGACTGGTCACAAGAACACTCAACACTTTTTTATGTTATGCTCTGGTACTGTTCTCACTTTGTAAAATAAAGAAAACAATGTTTTAGCATTAATAACCGTTATACCGTTGTTACCAAGCCCGTCTGTCCCGGAACAAGTCCCTGGCTATCCAGAGACAGGCCCCGGGACAGACATGCTCGAAACTCTAGTGGTATGTGAGCATGTAAAAGTTATCTGCACTCGCACTAAGCCCGTAACAATTAGTTTTCATGGATTTGTTTTCTATGACAGATCTAATTTAATTTTAACCACAAATATGTGTCTTTATTGCTAAAAGTTACAAACATTGAAACTATAAGACTATATTCATAATACTGACATTTCGTTTTGCTTTGCTGCAACACTGCAACGGAAGACATGATTGTTTTAATTATTGTGCCACAAACGGTAGTGTATGTAGGATATGCAACGTTTTATTTGCCTTGATTCTGAAATCCAATTTAATTGTCCAGTTGATTAATTCAAATCGTCATTAAATATATATACGTTTTAAGATTCGTTTGATTTTTGTTATAATCTGATTTTAGTTTATATTTAGCGTCATGAAATGTCAGCATTATTTATGACTTCACTAAATCACGAATATTTTATGCTCGCCAACATTTTCTATTTACAGTAATAAACAGGGCTTCTAGAATTTTATAAAAATCCACTAGCCATGGGATCAGTGATTTTAAAAATGTACTAGCCATGATTAAAAATGTACTAGCCATGATTAAAAATGTACTAGCCCTACTTTAAACAAATACAATTTTACTAATAGTAATAATTGGATATGTCACCTAAAGAGGGAGATTGAGCTTAAAAATCATTAGATTGGGGTAAAAAGAGGGGGCAAGATACTCATATTTACAAAATATGCAAATGCAGCATTTGACAAAGTTTTTTTCCACTAGCTGTCGGGCTAGTTATACTAATTATTTACTAGCCCAACACTAAATATCACTAGCCATGGGAGTGGGGCTACCATAATCTAGAAGCCCTGGTAATAAAAAATGCTGAATGGAACACATTTTAATTATGGTTATATCGCATCAGACATATGGTTAAGGACCACACAGATAAAGAGGGGGGAAGCCTGCTGCCACATTACAATGGGTTACTCTTTTCCATTAGCAGCAAGGGATCTTTTATGTGCAGCATCCTACAGACAGGATAGTCCACATCCTTTGTTACACCAGTTGTGAAGATAATTATGTGTTCTGTTTGTATGTCAATATATAAATGAACAGGACGGATGCAGGTATAATTGACAGATTAACAAATGAATGACTGACGATGCACCTTGGTAGTAGTCTTTTAATGTGTTTTTTTCAAACATATTTCTTATTAGTAATAATAATTGTAATGCATTATTTTAATGACTTTCAGTCTAGCGTTATGATTATATTATAAGCACTACCGAATTATGCAACATGTTTTCCTGTCATTATGGCAAGGGAGGTAATTCATGACGAATTTGCTACAACAGCAAATTCACTATGACAACAAAGAGCTCTAGGGCCGAATATGGTTGTTGTGTTACAGTCTGTGTTATATTGTAGTACTATCGGAGGTCAATAACACCTCAGTTCCAGTGAACGTCTGGTCGGTCAGCTCATCCTGTATACAGATGATCTCAGCTGACCTGGTTCCAATCTGACAAACAAACACACTGATTCTTCCATCAGAATTACACACAATGTCAACAGCTGTCTCCAGCTTGAATCGAATCCCTCCCGTTACATCATTTTCAGACTGCGATGTCAACACCACTGTTTGAAGTGTTCTGTCTTTATCTACGGAGATTTTAGACAACAGTCGAGCACCTACAAAATATCAACATCCTAGATAGAGGATTAAGTTTTTATTTTAAGCCTCAATTCAAGAATCTGTTTATAATATTATACAAGTGACTACTGATGCACCAACTTACACTAAAGGAGAGAAAGTACCTGGCTGATAGTATTGTGCTAAGAACAGAAAGGAAAGCGCTTGGGGTAGCCCACTAAAGTGAAAAACCTACTTTTGGTAGCTCACATAAGTTAGTTTGTTTTGTTTAATGACACCACTAGAGCACACTGATTTAATAATCATTGGCTACTGGATGTGAAACATTTGGTGATTCCAATATAGTCTTAGAGAGGAAACCTACTAAAAAAATTCATTAGTAGCAAGTGATATTTTATATGCACCATCACAGACAGGATAGTACATACCACAACCTTTGATATACCAGTCCTGGTACACTGGCTGGCATTGAAAAATATCCCATTGGGCCCACTGATGGGGATCGATACTAGATTGACCATGCATCAAGTGGGTGCTTTAAAATTGGGGTATGTCCCACCTCGACTCTTATAAATAAAGCATTGTAAAACCATGACTCATTGAGTCTGAATGATCCGCTGTAAATGTAGGATACTACAAATAGTATCCAAGAAATCAGTACCTTCTTCACCTGGTGGACGATCAAAGATTCCTTCAACATCTGTTAAAAACACAACTCTATTTACAAGCACTTCTTTACATAAAGTCTGAAAGTAAAAATAGATGGCATACAGATACAATTATACATTTGTTTGTACAATAATGTTCATTACAAAAAAAATTAAAATTTATTTGGTTATTACTATCAGCAGAATGTTGAAATCTAAAAATTTAATGGTTTAACAATCACATTTAACTTTTTTATTATTACAGGCTCAAAAATAAACAAACCTCATTTCAGAATATTTTTTACCATAATCTATATTTAAAAACAATTCTGAGAAAGGTTAAGAGCTGCACATCTTTTTTAAAGTAGATCTTCCAACAAAAAGATAAAAGCTTCAAAATAATCTAACCAGAAAATAAGTCTGGTGGTCTTGTCCGAAAGAAAAGGAATTTCAGCCCAGCACATTTAACAATGGCTATTAGGTGTCTAACACTCTGTAATTGTGACACTTGCTGACTGGTCCTGTCACTACAAAACTTTCCGAGACTCAAAAAGTGCGGGAAAAAACCCCCACTGTAAAGTTCCACAGACTGTTACTACCAATAAGATGGAAAGGAAGCCTTTAGACATGTAGTAATGTTTTCCCTAGCTTGTTTTAGCATGGTGCAGCACCATGCCTCAATAGTCTTGGCACCATCTTGCCTTAATCAGCACCATGCTGCCCTGAGACTAAACAAGCCTTTTTCACTAATTAATTATAAAACTGCCTTTATAAAACACCAAAAAAGGTATTATTAATTAATAAAATATGACTTTTATGTCCTTTGCCATTCATTTATTAAAGCAAACACATTAATTAGATTAAAGTTTATTTCAATTCATTTTTGTCAGTTTTTAATGAAATACAAGTGCCCCGAAAATGGTGAAAATGCCCCAAATGTTTTTGGTCTGCCATGCCTTGATAACTTTCTAGGGAAATCACTGTGTAGGTATTAAACTGTTAAAATTAAAAGCTAGTTAACCACCTAACCAATTGGCAGTTCCTGTGAATTTAAATTTGCTGAATTGATATGCAAACAGAACAATGGTTTATGTGAAATATTGTGCCATGAAAAATATGTCATTGCCTGATATGATTAAAAAAATAAAAAATAAACCATACCCCCCCAAAAAGGAAGAAAGCCCCAAAACAAAACAACAAACAATCCCACAAAAACACAAGGAAAAAGAAAATCGGAAGCACAAACCCACCTTCCCCTGGACCCCCCAAAAAACCCCAATGACAATACGTCAAGTAAGGAGAACTGATTCTCCAACCTTAAGCTGAAGACTCTTCCACTGAGCTAACTATACATCCAACAATGACGGACAGAATTCCCTGACAGACAGAATTCCCTGATGGACAGAATTCCCTGACAGACAAGGATTCCTGACAGACAGAATTCCCTGATGGACAGGATCCCTGACAGACAGGATTCCCTGGCAGACAGAATTCCCTGACATACATGATTCCTGACAGACAGAATTCCCTGATGGACAGGATCTC
>JAECMU010092757.1:4808-16501 GCA_016106625.1 Dracogyra subfuscus | reverse complement strand
CGTGCAATTCCTTCCCATATATACTATGCTGAACTCATTGGAAACGCATCAGATTTGTAGTTGATACGAGAAGAAAAAAGAATAAGAATTTAAATAGCAGCACGGGATATTTTATATGACCTATCCCACAAACTGTAGGTCTACAGACTACACTTACATAAATAACATGGTTTTTAATGTAGGCTACCAGTCGTGGGGCACTGGTTGATAACTCGGATGGGGAGGGGTGTGTATATTCGACCAAGAAATAGGTCGGACTTCCACCTTGGAAGTTCAATCCTATAACTCAATTGTCCCCTGCCCCTCAACATATGCTAATTATTAATACCCAATGGAAAAAAGAAAAGAAAAAAAATGATACATTTTATTTAGAGTACTATAGTCCATCCAACAGACAATGCTTTTTTTTTCATATGAAATTTACTATTAGTCATTTATGCTGAGCTGATTGTTTTCTAAATTATACACAAAAATAGTTTTAAAAAATATTTTAAAATACTTTTACTTTTCTTCTTACATCAAACCAAACTGAACTTATTTAAAAAAAAAAAAAAAAAACCCAACAATTTTGTAGGAGGATGGGACGGCCTATACATACTTGGCTACTTTGCTATAATCAAACAGGTTAAATTTGTGCAATATATACTATTATCTACCAAAGGGCTGTTACACTAAAGTAAAGGGAAGGAGTGTCTAATGAAATCCATGTGTAAAAATTATGTATGTCTAAGGGAGTAGTAGAAAAGTGAACATTTCCTTGACGCGAGCCTCTCAGATCTAGGACTAGCAGAAGACCAGTCAGTCGAATATGGAGTCCGCCAGTGTCAGGAGATGGCGAATATACTACACAGACTAGTCAACGATGGTGAGTACACTTTGAACATAGTTCTTTAAATAGTTTTTCTTTCTTCTTCTTTTTCTTCTTTTTTTTTTTTTTTTTTTTTTTTTTTTACAAATTAAATCTGATTAAAGATTATTCTAGAAGAGTTCATACTGGAGTGGTACAAAATCCACTAGACATGGGATCAGTGATTTTCAAAAGCCATGTGACTAGCCATGGTTAAAAATCTACTATCCCTACTTCTAGTGGAAAAACACTCACCACAGGCATCAGGCTACCATATTCTAGAAGTCCTGAATTTATACTTACACTGATGGTCAAGTCCAAGTCCAAGTCCAAGTCCAAAGGGTTTTACGTACACGTTCAGAACAAGCTGTTGTAGCGTACGCCTGTCACAGTCGCGGGGACCGGCCTTGGCCGGTTCCCCTCGTCTATGACAGGAAAAGGTGTGGGGGTGGGTTAAGGAGGGACCGCCTGCGCTATCAGGTTCAAGAGAGAACCAGTAGCCCAATCAACTTGGGGGCAGGCGGGGGTTTTGTGGGTGCTATGGAATTTCGATACCATTAATTGGCGTGTCCAAAAATGAAGTTGGGTGCGCAATTTAATTTGAAGGAATTTTGGCGCAATTTTGATGGTCGTTCTAAATGAAACAGGAGTGAGAGCTAAAATTTGATTCTTAGTAGTCCGAAAGAGCTCTTTAACTGATGGTCTTCTGCATTTGATTTTTCTAGCGAGAGTGCTTCAAATATTTCTTCCTTCCTTCCTTTCTTCAATTCCAAATCCCCAACTCCTAGTCCATGTTCACAGCTATCTCTAGGTCATCGGAACATTTTGTCAAATTATCTCAAAAACACGAAACCTATCCTGATGTGTTTTTTCAATACAATAAGCGAAACAAATAAATATAATAAAAACAATACTTTGTACATACAATAATACATTACCTTTCTCAAGTCGTATTACTTTATTGTGCAAAAAACACTGATTTCCCCCCACCCCCCCAAAAAAAACAACACCTAAGCCACTAAGTTGTACAGGTGTTTCCACTATATTTTGGCAAACATCATATGTTTTCAATAGACCAAAAATGCACTATCCAGCACCTGTGGCTAGTAGATTTGTTGGAACACTGAATGCTGTAGCCACTTTGTATAACAATTAACAATTGGCTAATTTGGTAATTGGCAGAATCCTGCTTGCTGTTACCTTGCTTAGTAGTGTCAACAATTTGGGATGGTCAGATGTTTTTTTAATTGTTGCCATCTTTTGATGTGATTTGTACGAGTTCTGTCTTTGAGAGCTGGACAGTTTTTTATTTGTTTCAGAAAATTGGTCCACTTCCGTAACTCTCCATCAGTTTATACAGTTCTCGGCAGTGAATATCAGACCTTCCTTTGGGTACCAACTACACAGTTGTTTGGCGTGATCCATTTGCATAATCTCGGCAGCATCTAAAATCTGAATGCAGTTGTTCGCATTTACAAGATTTATTTTGCAGAAAAACATTTTGAAAATATCCTGGAATGCTAAAAAAAATACAGAGGGAAGGTTAACAGTGCCCACCCAACTCTCTATGAAGTAAACATGGTTTGGAAATAAGGAGACACTGATCCTATTACAAGATCACTTCCTGTAGTTGTCCCATTCTTGCAGGCAACAAAAAGGCTGATTTCAGTACTTTTGATAATCTCTGTGAAAGTTTAGAATAATTTTTATCAGCAAGGATGAGATTATTTATCCTTGCATACGACCTGAAGGTCATTAAAGAACTTTTGATAATCTCTAGTGAACATTTAGATGATGAATTTTGTCAAAATATTATTTATATTTTGGCACAAAATAGCCATGAAAGCCAAAAAAAATTTGTTATATCCAGATGACTTCCAGTCACTGTCCTATCCTTGCATACAACCTGAATGTCACTGAACGAACCGTTGATCATCTCTTGATGAATGTTTAGAAGTAATATGTTATACTCTAGGATGAGATGACTTCCATTCACTGTCCTATCCTGGCATACAACCTGAATGTCACTGAACGAACCGTTGATCATCTCTTGATGAATGTTTAGAAGTAATATGTTATACTCTAGGATGAGATGACTTCCAGTCACTGTCCTATCCTTGCATACAACCTGAATGTCACTGAACGAACCGTTGATCATCTCTTGGTGAAAGTTTAGAAGTAATAGATTATACTCTAGAACGAGATGACTTCCAGTCACTGTCCTATCCTGGCATACAACCTGAATGTCACTGAACGAACCGTTGATCATCTCTTGGTGAAAGTTTAGAAGTAATATGTTATACTCTAGAACGAGATGACTTCCAGTCACTGTCCTATCCTTGCATACAACCATACAACCTGAATGTCACTGAACGAACCTTTGATCATCTCTTGGTGAAAGTTTAGAAGTAATATGTTATACTCTAGAACAAGATGACTTCCAGTCACTGTCCTATCCTGGCATACAACCTGAATGTCACTGAACGAACTGTTGATCATCTCTTGGTGAATGTTTAGAAGTAATATGTTATACTCTAGGATGAGATGACTTCCAGTCACTGTCCTATCCTTGCATACAACCTGAATGTCACTGAACGAACCGTTGATCATCTCTTGGTGAATGTTTAGAAGTAATATGTTATACTCTAGAACGAGATGACTTCCAGTCACTGTCCTATCCTGGCATACAACCTGAATGTCACTGAACGAACCGTTGATCATCTCTTGGTGAATGTTTAGAAGTAATATGTTATACTCTAGGATGAAATGACTTCCAGTCACTGTCCTATCCTGGCATACAACCTGAATGTCACTGAACGAACCGTTGATCATCTCTTGGTGAAAGTTTAGAAGTAATATGTTATACTCTAGAACGTGATGACTTCCAGTCACTGTCCTATCCTGGCATACAACCTGAATGTCACTGAACGAACCGTTGATCATCTCTTGGTGAATGTTTAGAAGTAATATGTTATACTCTAGGATGAGATGACTTCCAGTCACTGTCCTATCCTTGCATACAACCTGAATGTCACTGAACGAACCGTTGATCATCTCTTGGTGAATGTTTAGAAGTAATATGTTATACTCAGGATGAGATGACTTCCAGTCACTGTCCTATCCTGGCATACAACCTGAATGTCACTGAACGAAATGTTGATCATCTCTTGGTGAAAGTTTAGAAGTAATATGTTATACTCTAGGATGAGATGACTTCCAGTCACTGTCCTATCCTGGCATACAACCTGAATGTAACTGAACGAACCGTTGATCATCTCTTGGTGAATGTTTAGAAGTAATATGTTATACTCTAGGATGAGATGACTTCCAGTCACTGTCCTATCCTGGCATACAACCTGAATGTCACTGAACGAACCGTTGATCATCTCTTGGTGAATGTTTAGAAGTAATATGTTATACTCTAGGATGAGATGACTATTTGTTTTCATAGATTTCAGTATATTTTGTGGGTTTCTATTCTTGCATTGTCAATTCCACAGTGATGTCCAGCCATATGTGAAAAAAAAAACATACATACCTATAGTATGTTCAGTATGCTTTGTGTTGCAATAGTACCTACAATACTGTTTAAAGGCATATTTAAGGACCTTATTTTTCTAAAAATGAATTATATATCAAAATTACATTAATTTTTACAGACCAAATCTAGCTATAGCATCACTTTAACTACACCTTGATGAAGTGAAATCCATGTCAACCCTCTCAGCAATGTTATTTTTTAATTAATTCAATTATTTAAAAAAAAAATATTAATAAGTGGAGTATAGTGGTTATGTAGATGGTTGAATAAAGTAGCTTTCAACAGGTTTTTAAAATTCCAACATACACAATAATATTTTTGTTTTAATTATTAAAAAGAGGGAGGTGTGACGGTTGCCTCTCAATTATTCATCCAACATACATGTAGCCCCCACCACCATACCTTACAGGCCTGGCATCAGTTCTTTTATATGCACTTTACCACAGACAGGACAGCACATACCACAGCCTTTGATATACAAGGCATTGGCTGGGATGGAACAAAACATAATCAATGAAGATGTCTACTGATGGGATTTGATCGTTTAATCCAAGCAGCTCGGGTGAACACTCTACCCACTGAGCTAGATCCTGCCTCCATGCTGTCACTATGAATGTTTTGGGTTTCCATGACGTTAGGATAGATTAGCGGTGGCTTTGAAAAGACGATGAAGTGACCTCATGGCTATATTACTGTTTACATAAAATATTAACACCAGTTTATTTTGACATGCGATATTGCATACACAGTTGGCTTGATCAAGTTCCTTTAGTCCGCAGAAGGAAAAATAAATACATGCAGTTGTAAGGCTATAAGCACACAAGAGTATTGGAAGTTTGTATGGGGTTTTTCGTATGGGATTTCAAGAAGAAGTGTCCCTAGCATTGTAGGGGTGGGGAGTTGAAGGGTTTAAGTAAATATCTAAAGGAAAACCAAATTAACCTATTTGATTGAGATTGTGTCTTACGAAGTTTACCGACAGAGACAAATTATGCCTGAACTGCATCACCACCTCTCTGCCTCCACTCCCTCTCCCCCCACTCATGCTAGGTGACTGTTTCTGGAGCATCTATAATGTAAGTAAGGAATGTTCCAGAAATATTCACACTGGAGGTGGTGGGAGCTGGTTGAATGATGTTGGGGTTTTCTTGTTTTTGTTTTTTTTTACATCTGTTAGGTCTGGTTTAGTTCTTCACAATAAAAATACAGGAGAATTATTCTTCACAATATTTGTCATTCTGTGGAAGGCAAAAGACCAAATGGCCATAATTAATTGTTATTAAGCAAAGATTACTTTTCCTTGAAAAAATGTCACGAAAGCCCATGTTAATAATCAAATAGACTGTTTAAAATATGCTGAGGTGTCATTAAGCAAATAAGCCTGAACAAAATGACCAAACCGTGCATGTTAAACATGGGTTGGAAGTAAGGAGATGGTGTGCTATTACTAGATCACTTCCTGTCATTGTTCCATTCTTGCTGGCAATAAGAAGGGTGATGAAAATATCTTTGATCATCTCTTGGTGAACGTTTAGAAGAAGTATGTTATCCACTAGGATATCTCATCCTTCCAGTTGCTGTCCTATCCCTGCATACAACCTGAAGGTCACTAAAAGAACTTTTGATCATCTCTTGGTGAACGTTTAGAAGAAGTATGTTATCCACTAGGATATCTCATCCTTCCAGTTGCTGTCCTATCCCTATCCCTGCATACAACCTGAAGGTCACTAAAAGAACTTTTGATCATCTCTTGGTGAACGTTTAAAAAAAGTATGTTATCCACTAGGACAAGATGACTTCCAGTTGCTGCCCTTCTTTGCATACAACCTGAAGGTCACTGAAAGAAAGTACATCTACCTTTGATGAACATTTAAATAGTGAATTTTCTATTTTGGTACAAAATACCCATAAGTGTTAATAATAGCTTTATGTTTTCCATTCTTGCATTGTCAATTCCACAATGACATCCAGCCATATGTGATAAAACTACACACATACCTATATCGAGGTTTTTTAATAAGCAAATATTCCTTGACAAAATGTAAAAAAGAAAGCCCATGTTTGACACCACATAGCCATAGTTGAAAATGGACTGAGGTGTCATTACACAAATATTCCCTTCCTTTCTGGAGCAGCTAGCTAGTCCCCGGGACAACTTGTTCCATCAGTAAAGACATGTAAAACTTGAGAGGAAGGACATGTATCGTGTCTGGCCGAGATTCCCAGAGACGAACCGCAGACTCATGTTTGAAGAAGATTTTGTCATGGCTTGAGACGTTCGGCCGCTCTTCAGATCAAATATTTGTCTCACCTCACCGACAAATGCCCTTCATTCAGCATAAACCCCACTGGCTTGGTTTCGACAAATGTAAATGGCAAAACCTCATTTCCAACTCAACTCAAGACTGTTGAGAAGGTACAAGGCCACAGAAGTACAGGGCAGTACCTAGTATGGGTCCGAGACTAAAGGGTGATTATTTACCCACATTCTCAAGAATGTTTTTTTCTTAAGTACTTTTTTCAATTTAAATGTGCCTTTCAACCGCTATAATTGTCCACGGCAATAGGCAATGTCACGGAGATTGGCACAGAATTTATAATTCTCCTTAGCTAATTTTGTTTTGTTTTGTTTCCATATGATTTTCTTGCTGTTACTTTTTCTTAATGCAGGGGTTGTCCCTTCTGTATTATAAATGTTATGTTTCTTTTTTGTTGCCAGTGGTAAAGTGCTCGCTTGATGCACAGTCTGTTTGAGATCAGTCTCTGTCAGTTGGCCTATTAGGCTCTTTATCATTTTAGCCAGTGGTGCACCACATCTTGTATAAAAGCTGTGGTATGTGCTATCCTGTCTGTGGGATAAAAGATCCCTTGATACTAATGGTAAAATGTAGAGGATTTCTTCTCTAAGACTATGGGTCAAAATTTAAAAAATAATAAATCGGTGTGCTCTATGGTGTTTAGCTTTAACTTTAGCTTAACAGAGATGCCTATGTAAACAGGTTAGACTGTTGGCAGGAATAAATGTGATACAAGTGAAGTTGATCACACAACAACATCTTTACCAAAAAAAACACCCTTGTAAACTCATGAATATTCATGCATACCAAGCTGTCAGAAAGCAATTTAGAATGTAGCATTTTGTCACCGTTGATTAATATGTGACATAAATACGACTTTATCGCTAGTACAAAGCTCTGCCATCCGATGGGTCTTTGTTTTGTTTTGTGATAAACGTAAGTAAACATGTAGCAACTCCAAGCTGCAGGGCTCAGTCCTGGGTTTTACTCACAGGGTGACCGACCTCAGTGGTGCTGTGGTTCAGATTCCAGTCACGGTATGGGATTTTTAATCCAGATACCGACTCCAAACCCTGAGTGAGTGCTTTGATTAATATGCGACATAACTGCGACTTTATCTAGCTACAAAGCTCTGCCATCCGATGGGTCTTTGTTTTGTTTTGTGATAAACGTAAGTGAACATGTAGCAAATCCAATCTGCAGGGCTCAGTCCTGGGTTTTACTCACAGGGCTTCTAGATTATGGTAGCTCCACTTCCATGGCTTGTGATATGCATTGTTGGGATAGTAAATAATTATTATTGCCATACCTGATGGTTAGCGAATTGTTTTGGACCAATGTGAAATTAAGTCTATTTTATTTATGTATGAATATCCACTTTGGAACCAGTTCAAGGATACTAACAGCCATTTTCCTGATCAGCTTTTCATGGACTATCATTAATTCTTTTTGATTACAATATCATTACAAAACATTTTTCGAATGTCTCCCTTCCATTTGTCGTTTTCTCTAGTAGACTTTGTCATTTGACAATTCTTCCTTAGCCTTTATTTTTATCGCCTTGCGGCTCACTAATAGAAGACAAACATGTCATCTAGGCAGGTCTGTAGGCAGGACATTTGAATTGAGGGTCTTAGTCATATGTGGAGTGTGGGCATGTATCACAACACAGGTTAGTGCTCAAGGCACAAGGGTGAATTGATTTTTGACTGACAAAGCTTGATACAAAGAAAGTTGTCATCATGCCTCTTCTTTTGAAGAAGTATTTTACCTTGGTACCCATTCAATTTCCCTTTGTTCCATAATTTTTCTTAGTCATCCGTATACTACAAAGTACATACAATGTAGCCTACAGACCAAGGCACAATGGTGGAATCAGTTTTGACTAAAAAAAAAGTAATGCAAAATAAGTTTCCATTATGCCTCTCTTTTTAAGAATGTTTTTTACCTTCATGCCCTTCCAATTTGTCTTTGGTTGCTATGGCCTTTGCAAAGACACTGATGAGACTTTATGATTTATTCTGGACATGAACAAAACTGCCAGTTCATTTACATATGACAAACAGGGTGAATCGCTTCGTAAACTGTATGTTTAAACTGTATGTTTCATATCCTCTGGCATTAGAAGATCATTTACCCATTTACCTGGAACTTTTTAATTCATCAAAATTGATGTGTGTGTGCTCGTGGAAAAATTTAAGAGGTGAAAAAAGAAAGAAAAGAAAGCATTGTAACTATGAGCTTGAGGCGAGTTTAGTCACTCCAAAGTGCCGCAAAGTTGCCCACAGCAAAATGGAAACGAAATGTCACGGTTCACCTAGCGTAACAACCTGTGTTGGGAGGAAAATATCTGTGGCACTTGTTGTAGTGCGTGTCAGTACAAGTATAACACGACTTGGGCTTTGTGGCTATTTGTCCACACTAAAGAGACGACAGAGGGGCATTTAGTCTTTATTCAGTTGACTTCAAACTCTTCCCCCCCCCCCAACCTTCTTTCATTCAGCTTATACTCACCCACCCAGGATGAGGTGAGGGGGGTCATTGACCTTTTTAAGCATGGCCCTGTGATGGGGACGCCTTACATTGTTGTATACAGTAATTTGTCAAATACAGAAACAAACATGTATACCTTGTTTATTCGGCTTCGTCTCGACGAGGCTGTTCTCTTGGAAATCCTGTAATAACTAAAGTAATTGTTTAGGTAGCCGAGCGAGCAGTTTTTAATGAGCAAGGTCACGCCTCGATGGCTCAGTTGTTAAAGTTGTGCTTTAAGATTGGTAGGTCCTGGGCACGATTCTCGGTATTGGATCCAACCCGGAACGAGTTCACTGCTGCTAGACCAGTATATCAACAGTTGAAGTTTTTATTGTTTAATGAAAACACTAGAGCACATTAATTAATTAATTAATTAAATAATTAATTAATCAATCAATAACCATTAGATGTCAAACAATTGATAAATATGACACGTAATCGAAAATCTACTACATTTGTCTAAGCAGCAAGAGATTTTTTAATATGCACTTTTCCACAAACAGGACAGCATAAACCATGCATTTGATATACAAGTCATGGGTCACTGGATGGAACTGAATAAAACCTCAGTGGGTCTGCTGAAGAGGTTCAATTCTTTGATCTAAGCACCTCAGGCGAGCATTCTACCATCTGGGCTAAATCTTACTCTGAGGTGTAAGACCACAATACACACTTCTTTCTCACTAACCTTAGTTGCGGCTAGTGGATGTTTTAGTCTGGGCTAGTGGATGTTTTAGTCTGGGCTAGTGGATGTTTTAGTCTGGGCTAGTGGATGTTTTAGTCTGGGCTAGTAGAAATTATCAATGGTATTACTATAATACAAGGGGTGGAATTTAGCTCAGTCAGTTGAGGTGCTTGTGTTGCAGGATCGAACCACCTCAATGGATCCATTCAACTGACTGGATTTCTCCTTCTTCCAACCAGGGGCAGGACATAGCTTAGTGGTACAGTGCTCGCTCAATGTGCAGTCGGTCTGGGATCGATCCCCGTATGTGGGCCCACTGGGCTATTTCTCGTCACAGCCAGTGCACCACGACTGGTATATCAAAGGCTGTGGTATGTGCTATCCTGTCTGTGGGAAGGTGCATATAAAAGATCCCTTGCTGCTAATCGGAAAGAGTAGCCCATGAAGTGGCGACAGCGCGTTTTTTCTCTCAATATGTGTGGTCCTTAACCATATGTCTGACGCCATATAACCGTAAATAAAATGTGTTGAGTGCATCGTTAAATATACCATTTCTTTCTTTCTTCCAACCAATGCACCACAACTGGTCAAAGTGCATGGTATGTGCTTTTTTGTCTGTTGGAAAGTGCATTTAAAAGATCCTTTGCTGCATTAGAAAAAATGTAAAGCCCCCCCCCCCCCCCTGCCAGTTTCTTCTGATGAAGTTTCAGAATTTCCTAATTTTTGACATCCAATATCCAATGATTAATTAATCAATGTGCTCTAGTGGTGTCTTTAAATAAAAAACACTTTTTTAACTTTTAAGGGCATTAGCCAAAGCTGTGGGGCCGAGTGACTTTCTCAAACATTTATTGAACACTGGTTTAACCACATTTACTGAGTTTCTCTAACCATCTTACAAAAAAAAGGCACCCACTCCCTCCCATTTAAAAAAAAAAAAATTGTGTGTGACCACCTAGGACCACTGATAAAATGTTGAAGTAAACTTGTGCTATGGATGATCAACTACAAAGAAGGAATGCCATGTCTTCTGCCTCAGGCAACACATGTATAATAAATATAGGTGGGTCGGTACTGAGGTATAAACTGGCTGACAAAATACCCCATTACTAGGTCGTGAACTGACTGTGTGTTTACACCTTTCACATGCCACCCTAGTTCGGTAGTAATCTTTTAACACATTATTGTGGTCACAAGAACCGCACAGACCAGGGGTCAACTGTCCACATTGACTTTAGACCTCAAGTGCACAGAAAAGGTATAATTTTGAAAACAAAATAAATTAAAATAATATAAAAGTAATAATAATAATTTAGAATAGAACAATTCCAAATTCAAAGCAACACCTTCATATCTTACCTCTCACTGTCCAACCCCACCCCAACTATTTTGCCTTCTTTCTTTGATGGAGGGGGTGGGGGACATAGTTCAGTGGTACAGCACTGGCCTGATGCATGATCGATCTAGGATATTAGGCTATTTCTCGTTCCAGCCTGTGCTCCACAGCTGGCGTAACAAAGGCTGTGGTATGTACTATCCTGTCTGTGGGAAGATGCATATAAAAGATCCCTTACTGATAATCGAAAAGAATAGCCCATGAAGTGGCGACAGTGGGTTTCCTCTCAGTATCTTGTGGTCGTTAATCATATGTCTGACACCATATAATCATAAATAAAATGTGTTGAGTGGGTCGTTAAATAAAGCATTTCCTACCTTCCTAGTTTGATGGGTTTGATATAAAAATTAATGAATTAATGGCAAGCACCAATACTATGGTGGTGAGCATTC
>JAECMU010092722.1:4620-17016 GCA_016106625.1 Dracogyra subfuscus | reverse complement strand
CTGATGACATCTCCTGTCGACTTCCTTGTGTGTTGTATATTACATACTATAGGAAAACATCTAGTTGACGACATCTCCTGTCGACTTCCTTGTGTGTTTTATATTACATACTATAGGAAAACATCTAGTTGTCGACATCTCCTGTCGACTTCCTTGTGTGTTTTATATTACATAATATAGGAAAGCTTCTATGGCCAACTAACATTAGTCTGGGGACAATACTAACATTAGCATATGGACAATACTAACATTAGCCAAGAGACAATACTAACACTAGCCAAGAGACAATACTAACATTAGCCTGGGGACAATACCAATATTAGCCTGGGGACAATACCAACATTAGCCTGGGGACAATACCAACATTAGCCTGGGGAGTGAATAAACAAACATGTGTTTACTTTCAGCCTATGATAGTGACTGTCTGACTCGGACACCATAACACTGACTCGGATCACCATCACACCCTGTGATCAAGCCTGAATTCAGGCCTGGAAGAGACGAGACCAGAAGAACACAACAAATGTGTTAGAAAATAGTCACACGTAACATCTAGCATGCAGAACCAGCCTGCAGAAGACTATTCTGAATTGGCCACACCGCACAACTTAAACATGGCAGAAGAAATGTCAAGTTCTAACATCACAGTTGAAGACCTGCTGTTTACAGAGTTCTGCTTCAATTGATGTCTGTGTGGCCCAACAAGTCGGCAGCAAGTCATTGCTGGACTTATCTCTTCCATGAAGCTCAATTCTGCTGTTTCCAACATTAAAATCTTTTTCACTGTTAAGACTAGAGCTATTTCAGTACTAAAGATGTTTTTGTAGAAACAGCAGAAACTATGTGTTCAGGTTATTTAGAATGTATTGTTATTACAAAATCTATTTTAAACAAAGAGAACTTGTTAAAGACTTATGAAAAAACGTTAACCATTAAAACATTAAAAATTACTTAAACATAATACATAAAGTTAAAATATTGTTAAATGGATATAAGCAAGTTAAATATTAAAACAATTTATTTATTACTTTCAAACAAAAAAATTAAACATTACAGTATTTATAATGTTCATACGATTTATAAAATATCTTTGGTCAAATATGAGTTATATGGATTGAAAAATAATTTTGTTGAGCATTGATTGTATTATATAATATGTACATTTTTATAGCCCTGGGTACTTGATATAAAATGTATTCTTGGCTATTAACAGTCATAACTGTTATCATCTTACAAGTTTTATGTAGGTTACATAAAACCATATAACTTTTATATATAAATATATATTATATCATTTGCTGTGGAAGTTATCCAAAAAATACATAAAAATATTAATAAATTGGTTAACTTGCTACAACATTTAATTTTCATTAATATCATGTTGTGCAGGATTGAGAAGTTTTGTATTATTATTATTATTATTGTTATTATTATTACACTTGTCTTTGCCTTGTGATATTCAGCTGTAATGAGGCTTATTTCTCACATCTATCTTGAAAAGGTTGCTGGTAAAAACCTGTTGTTATGTTTCTCACCCATAAGGATATAGATGTTCATATTACAACCTATTGCTAGAATTGACTTCATACTCCTGGTCTTATTAAAGTTTTGTAATCACCGATTTGACAAAACTACTTTTTAATTCTTTCTCCCTAGTCCATTCCTATGTTCAAATTACGGACACTGGTATTAATGTGTACACTGTTACATCATTATGTGTATGACAAAAGTTCTCAATCCTGAATCTTTGCTCAACTTAATTGAATTTTCAATCCTGTTTCTTTTCTTTATGACAAGAAACAGTTCATTATTAGAACAAGTGTCATTAATAGTCTGCTCCATATATATATATTTTACATTATGAAAGAAAACAATACATTCAAATACATTATTGAATAACATGTTAAAAAAAAACTTGTGAAAGAAAACATGTATACATACAGATTTAATACTTTTGTATGGCAAGAAATTACAGAGTCCATATGGATTGTATTTGAATTATTATGATGACTGATTAATGCTGTATTTTGTATCATTATTGAAGATATCTTTTTAAACAAAAACAAAACAGTTATGAAATATGTGGATATGATTTTATTTGAATTAATGTTTTGGATTTTGATTCAACCATTTGTTGAAGATATGTGTTAAAACAAGAATTTATCAATTATAAGTGAATTTCAATTGAAATACTGTGTTTCATTATATTTAAATTAATGTGTTGGATTTTGATTCAACCATTTGTTGAAGATATCTGTTTAAACAAGAATTTATCAATTATAAGTGAATTTCAATTGAAATACTGTGTTTCATTATATTTAAATTAATATGTTGGATTTGTGATAAAAATACTTATTGAAAACAACTGTGTAAACAAGAGATTATTGTTTCCATATGAATTTTATTTGAGTCACTGTGTTTGATTTTATTTCAGTTACTATATTGGATTTTATTTCAATTACTGACTTGTATTTATGATATAAGATTCAGTGAAGATACGTGTTGATACCTATTGTTTAAAGAAGAACTTAAGGAACTCAAGTGGATTCCATTTGAATTATTGTGTTTCATTTCATTTCAATTAATGTGTTGGATTTGTGATAAAAACTTATTGAAGACATCCGTTTAATCGATAATTATGGTTTACATTTGAATTTTATTTGAGTTACTGTGTTGGATTTTATTTGAGTTACTGTATTGGATTTTATTTAAAATACTGACTTGGATTTTTGATAAAAGATTCGATGAAGATACCTATTGACACTGAGATGAAATATCCAGTGAACATTTCTATTGAAACAAAGATAGGTTTTGAAATTTGAAGACTATTTTATGAGCCAGTTACTAGAGAATTACTGTTGTTTGGATAACTATGTGAATAAACTTGACTGTTAACTATATGTGACAGATAACTGAACTATCACCATGATGGTTCAACACTATAATATGAACACATGTACTGAGCTACTTTATTGAGCATTGTTGAAAAACAATTTACTTACCACCAACATTTTGGTTTGGGGAAAACCAAGATTACTGTGGACCTGAAAAATATTATGGAGAATTAGATGTCAAAGAAATCAATGTCAATAAAAGAATTATTGTTGGTAAACTGACAAATATGAAGATATAGACGATGTCTGAGAAATCAATGTCCACAAGAGGATTACTACTTGTAAACTGACAAGTATGCAGATATAGAAGTTGTCTGATAAATCAATGTCCACAAGAGGATTACTACTTGTAAACTGACAAGTATGCAGATATAGAAGTTGTCTGATAAATCAATGTCCATAAGAGGATTACTACTTGTAAACTGACAAGTATGCAGATATAGAAGTTGTCTGATAAATCAATGTCCACAAGAGGATTACTACTTGTAAACTGACAAGTATGGAGATATAGAAGTTGTCTGATAAATCAATGTCCACAAGAGGATTACTACTTGTAAACTGACAAGTATGGAGATATAGAAGTTGTCAGTGAAATCAGTGTGTAGATAAGAATTATTGTCGATAACTGACAAATATTATGAAGAAAGATAGAAGTTGGAACAATCAATATTCGCAATAGGATTATTGCTGGTAAACTGACATGTATGAAGAAAAAGAAGTTGTCAAAGAAATAAATATACACAAAAGGATTATTGCTGATAAACTGAACAATATTATGTTGTCACAAAAACTAGTGGGCATAAAATATTGCTTAAGTAATATGAAAGTATAACAAACTGAAGATAACTGAATATATTTCATTATGACAAAACGGGGTTGTTTTTCGTGGAAATCACATTACTACAAAGAGGCACAGGTTTGTATAGTCAAGTTTAATGTTAACATTTACAAACTCATTATTTTTACATATAGCAGAGTATATAACCTGTATTTAATTTATTACTTTAATAAAGTAGTTTACATTATCTACACAGCATAGATCGCATACATGAATGCAATTATCTGGAAAAATAACCACACATTTGACCACAGATATACAGGGAAGGAAACACTTGACTGCAGTACAGTAATAGAATTTCACATACGGAACTGTGCAAAATTACATATGATACTGAACAATTAGTACGTAACATTATACAAATGTGAATGTCTTTTAAGCTAAGCTTGACAATTTTAAAGACAATAAAAGAAGCTGCAAAGTGCAACAGTGATGCTTATCCATTCTATTCCCAATGAAAGCGAGAGAAAATTGGTGTGTAGATTCTAAATATAAATACAGTGCTGAGTAATATAATGATCTAATGAATGATACAGAATTAGTTTAGATTATTATGTATTGTGGTCTATGCTGTGAGACGTATACAATATTGTGTTCAGAAATAAAGACGATTGAATTATTATGGACATGTTTAAGACTATATTTCTAATTAGCATGATCAAATAATTGTGTGTACTGTCTACGGCTTAGCGGAGTTCATTACTTGTTCCAGGCCAAAGGTTTATAGGGTTGTTCTTTGACCTCCAACAAGGCAATAAACTTTGCAAACCGCTATTGAAAATTATATAAATTTCGTCTGTACGTTTCAAATCTTTTGGAATTTATTATCTAGGATATTAGAAGAGGAATTTTAAATTATTTCATGGATTTATATTGTGAATCTTAAAACCTTTAACAAAGATGGCATCATTATTGTCTAGTAAATTTTGAAGTTAATAAAACAAATTATAATAAATCTTTTTTAAATGACATTGTTACGAGTTTTACGTAATAGAATTTGTCCCTTTGAAGATTTATGCCTATTTTACTTTATAATGTTTGTCTGTTTTTGCTGTTTTTAGTATTTTGGTACCATATTAAATGTGTGTAATGTAATGGGGAACACGGAGCAAAATGAACAGTTTAGATGGTTAATACCAAACAAATCAAATACATTTTTGCAAGCGAGACTGAATTTGATATTTTAACTGAAGACTTAACGCAGTAATACGGGAGGTTTTTATTTTATTTTTATTTATTTATTTATTATTTATTTTTTTGGGGGGAGGGGGGGGGGGCTACATTTTAACAATATTAAAAACCACATGGTAATCTTATGATTGACGAGAACATAAATTGGTTTTGTTATTCGCTATAAGAGAGGAATAGTGTTCCAAATAATGACTCCGTGGTCCCTATTGTCAAAAAGAACCAAGGTTGAAAATAATTAATACATAAAAAACGATGTTACTTGATTTAATAAATAAATACACATATTATATTTAAACAATCACCAAAATGGTCAATATTATTGATTTGCAGTGTATTCATGTACTTTTCGATTTCTAGAGACAGCCATGTTCAGATAGTACTGATCACTTTGGTAACAAGGTAAATGTTCATATGTGAAAAATTTTTTAATAATAATAATAATACTCTTGTTTACTCGTGTGATATGTGCTCGGAAACTGATGCGGTCTCCAGAACTGGTATCCATGGACACACTGCAAATTAAGATGCATTGACTTGACAGAAAGGAAGTTAATAATGAATCACGATATATTTCAAACATTGCTTGGAAGACCTGACAAATCCTTTATGTCGCAGTCGTCTATTCATAATTTAAATACCGTGATTTGATTGATTGATTGATTGGTCGACTTGATGTCCCCACTTTTCTTGGTTCTTTTTGTATTGTATATATGTACTCTGCATGGTGTAGCCAGAATACGAACATGGTGAACGCAATTTTGGAATTGTTTTTACTTAATGAAGAAAATAACAGATTAATATTGGATAAGTAGGAGGTTTTCTACTTCCCCCAAACTATCTTGGTATCTGGCTGCACTAGTGTAGTCTCTAGTGATGTATTTGTAACTATGTCGACATATTACAGTAGCAGAATCTGTGTCAGGTTTGTCTTCTGTGTGTGTGTTATGTTCACACTGACCCAGAATTGTTTGTTTTTCGTGCACAGCAGCACCGTTTGCCTAAATCAGGTGTTCTTATACCAGCTGATAAATCATTGAAAGCGTGTATCGGTGTGAAACACGTTAGTCAACTAACTTGCAGCACACTAGTAGATATTTTGTAATGACTAAAAACCTGGAGCTCATTATATAGCTTGAAATAATATCACACTTCACACTAATACGAAGGAAGGAAGGAAGGATATATTTTATTTAATGACGCACTCAACACATTTTATTTATGGTTATATGATTAAGGACCACACAGATCTTGAGAGAGGAAACCCGCTGTCGCCCCTTCATGGGCTACTCTTTTCGATTAGCAGCAAGGGATATTTTATATGCACCATCCCACAGACAGGATAGTACATACCACTGTCTACACCAGTTGTGGAGCACTGGCTGGAACGAAAAATAACCCAATGGGGCCACCGACTGCGCATCGAGCGAGCGATGTACCACTGGGCTACGTCCCGCCCCCGCCGCATCCATTGGTAAAGCCGTCGGGTGATGCGCGGTCTGTTTTGGGATCGATCCCAGTCGGTAGGTCCATTGGGCTATTTCTCTTTCCAACCAGTGCTCCACAACTGGTGTAATAAAGACCGTGGTATGTACTATCCTGTCTGTGGGGTAGTGCATACAAAATATCCCTTGCTGCTAATCGAAAAGAGTAGCCCATGAAGTGGCGACAGCGGCTTTCCTCCCTATATATATATCTGTGTGGTTCTTAACCATATGTCCGACACCATATAACCGTAATAAAATGTGTTGAGTGCGTCGTTAATTAAAACATTTCCTTGCTTCCATTGTACAATAATTGTAGCGAATCGAGCATTTCTATTGGTCTCGTTTGTAACAAAAATGGGTATCGTATACAAGAGCAAAGAAAAAATACTAAACGCTGTCTTTTTCTTGTTTGCTTGGGGAGGGTGGAGGGGAGGGGTCATTCTCGCGGTGATCCTAGTATCGCCTAATTAATATAACCCTGAGAAGAAAATATTACAAATACGGACAGATGATCGTCATTATTTCACCAACAAAAGTACCAAGGTTTATTGGCAAGGAACGTCTAAATTTAGCTCTGTGCAACAGGTTGGATATTTTTCAGAACCAATCGGTCGCAAAATTCTCTTGTCTAAAATAAACACATTTTCCACAGATTAATTTGATCCGCTTTCAAGTTTATTCATAGCATTTAAATTGCATATTAGTGACTAGCACACACGCTACAAGAAGAACCCAACCAGTCCTGTTAGAAACGTATAAACCGAATACTATTAAGGGATATGAACTAGAAAGTGATGAACCTCAAATCAACTTCATAGCACAATAACCATGCTATTTAAGACGACAAATAGTTTTGAAGCGTGATGCCAGGTGTATAAACATCATTTCAACCATTTTCAACAATTCGACTCGACTAGAAATCGGCATTGTCCCGACGAAACATCGTCCCGTGTACGCCTGGCTTAAGACCTATCATTGATTTGAGCAGACGTCTTGCTGTGTTTTAAGTGACACTCAGCTGCTTGGTGTTCTTGTTTGTTGACCTGGGCCCCGTCCCACGAAGCGATCTTAGCCCCAAGATTACCGTGAGCGCATAGCTACCCTATGTAGTTAAGTTGATCTTAGGGCCAAGATCGCTTCGTGGGACGGGGCCCAGGTCATCAAACACGTACACCCAGCAGCTGAGTGTCACTTAAAACACAGCAAGCCGTCTGCTCAAATCAATGATCTGTCTTAAGCCAGGCGTACACGGGACGATGTTTCTTCGGGACAATCCCGAGTCGAAGCAAACTTAGTGCTGTAACGTAAGTGCATACTACCTTGTACACTTAAGTAATCTTATCGCTGATACCGGTTCGTAAAACGGGAGTCCAGGAGAAATACTTGACACAGGTACCGGCACTGTAAGACAATTATGTCGGAGCTTTGGTAGATTAGTTTTCTTTTCGTTTTTGATAATTATTGATGGTGATTGGTAATTATTGATTGTGAACGATATTTTTTTCTGATACATTTGTGCTTTTGTTTGTTCACATTTGGATTTAAATGATTTTATTCATGGGTATACATAGGATATTGAAAAGGTGGGTTCCAAAATAGATTGCAGATATATATTTCTATGTTGAGTAAATATAATAATGTCAGATATCAATATCAGATACTATATTAAATTATATTCTGTTATTGCATCAATTATTTTGTGTTTTTGTGTGTGTTAAAATTTAAAAAAACAAAAAACATTTCCATTCTAAAACTATGTAATAAATGAATCGGTAAATATTTGTTCATTAAACAAAATGTGCTCATTGAGCGAAAAATATATTTAAAAAAAAACTACAAAAAAAAAAACGCCACTAAAATGAGTTTGATATCTGTTGTATTGTGTTATAGATAATTGATATTATTGTTAATAAAATAGTTAAAATGCATACTTATAAAAATGATGTGACATTATGTATTAACCCAACAATAATATGCTCAACGGCATATTGCGCATATTTGCACAAGATCGATGTAAGTAAAATTACTGGAAATTTTCCTCTCAGACATTTTCATCGCGTCCAGAGTTGACGTGGTTGCCACGGGTATTTAAACCAGTTACCTGCTGAAGCAGATCTAAAACCAACATGGCAATTGGTACCACTGCTGTTATCCAGATAACCCCCTCCGATGCTGTTGTGTGTTTTGAGGACGTCTTAGCTAAACTGGTTCACCAACAGGATTCCTCTAGCAGTGGCAACAACTGTGATTTGGTACATCACTGTAGACACCGACGTCCTTTATCTTTTGCCATCGGGACCACCAGTTGTTTATGCCAAATCTCCTCCGTGGCAGCTCGTTATCTTGGACAGAGCATGATGTAAAACGAACATTCTGTCCTCCACTCGGGATGTCCACTGAAGGGCACGGTTTGACCAACTAATGGATCGTGATGTTGATGGTAATAGGAGTGTTGGTGTCCACAAGATGTACTGAAGGCTTTGTTGGTGCCGCCTACTAGTACTAAGTTATCCTGTAAGTGAACCAGTTAACTGGAGACCACCTTCCATTCACTCAACTGATCAGTGTTAAGAGAGTCGTTATAATGAGACGTGTTCCCATGGCAGCCATTGTGAGGAATGGAATACCTAATCATTTCCATCTTACCAGTCGGTTATTACAATTGTATTTTCTTTAAATGATGTTCATGAATGTCTTTGTTTATCCATAAAGAGAGCTAATCTGATGCCGAGTAATTCATACATAATGACACATTTTTGGCTATCAAAGCTTCACTCTTTTGCATTGTTACGTGCAGATTTTGTAGTACAAACAATAATGTTGTATTGCGTATCAATAAACAAAATTGTATTCCATTTTTAGTGTTTGTTTCGTTTACTGTGATTCCAAATATGCTGACCGTGGATGGGCGTTTGGGAGTCAGAACTGCCCATTTTATGAATAATGGGTCATGGTTTGTCAAATATTTTAAACTTGTTGAACACAACAAATCGGTAAACACGTTTAGGGGGGTCTTTCTACGAGCGAGTAAAGCACGGGATCAAATGTGCGCACGTGTGTGTGTGTGTGTGTGTGTGTGTGTGTGTGTGCGCGCGCGCGCGCACGCGTGTGAGTGCATGCATAAAAAAGAAAATATGTTTCAGGCAACGTCCCAATAATCAGGTAGGGTAGGTATGTTTTTAGGAATCTGATTTGTTTTAGTAATCTGTTTAAATCGGAACAAGTAATCTGGTTAAAACATTTAACTACTTTCCGATATATTGATGATTTTATATCGTTCAATAACAGCAGGATTACAGATTACCTTCCATTGTTTTACCCACAAGAGTTAGAAATAAAAGAAACATCTGAAGGTATCATTTACCGGCCTCGGTGGCGTCGGGGTTAGGCCATCGGTCTACAGGCTGGTAGATACTGGGTTCGAATCCCATGGGATTTTTAATACAGATATCGACTCCAAACCCTGAGTGAGTGCTCCGCAAAGCTCAATGGGTAGGTGTAAACCACTTGCGCCGACGAGTGATCCATAACTGGTTCAACAAAGGCCATGGTTTGTGCTATCCTGTCTGTGGGAAGCGCAAAATAAAAGATCCCTTGCTGTTAATCGACATGACAGTAGCCCATAAAGTCAGGACAGCGGGTTTCCTTTCAAAATCTGTGTGGTCCTTTACCATATGTCTGACGCCATATAACCGTAAATAAAATGTGTTGAGTGGGTCGTTAAATAAAACATTTCTTTCTTTCTGAAGGTATTAAATCAGTTTCTTACTACGATCTATGCATAGAGATTCAAAGCGACATGAGTCTCCAAACTAAGCAGTACAACAAAAGGAATGAATTTTCCAATGGTCAATTTTCTCTTCATGTCGATCAATACCTTCTGCTCCATCTTTTGGTGCCTTCGGGTCGCAATTTCTAAGATGTATTAGGGCATGCTCATATATTTCAAACAACGTTATATCATTCCGGCACATATGTTGTTCCATTACGGTGATGTCCAGGTTAGAGAGAAGAGGTTGTAGTGGCCATACAGCTACCTATTGAGTCGTTAAACCTAGCTCTGGCTGTGAGCCTATACCGGATTGCGAACCAAGTACCTACTATTCATATATTCGATGGCTTAACCACAACACCATCTAAGCTAGTCATGGAATCAAATACACATTCGATTCCGCATTTTGGTGAGGGCATTTACTGTGATAGCACCGTGTGATTGGTAAGAGCATTTACTGTGATAGAACCGTGTGATTGGTAAGACCATTTACTGTGATAGAACCGTGTGATTGGTTAGAGCATTTACTGTGATAGAACCGTGTGATTGGTAAGGACATTTGCTGTGATAGAACCGTGTGATTGGTAAGTGCATTTACTGTGATAGAACCGTGTGATTGGTAAGAGCATTTACTGTAATAGAACCGTGTGATTGGTAAGGACATTTACTGTGACCGAACCGTGTGATTGGTAAGGACATTTACTGTGATAAACCACGTGATTGCTAAGAGCATTTACTGTGACCGAACCGTGTGATTGGTAAGGACATTTACTATGATAAACCGCATGATTGCTAAGAGCATTTACTGTGATAGAACCGTGTGATTGGTAAGGACATTTACTGTGACCGAACCGTGTGAATGGTAAGGACATTTACTGTGACCGAACCGTGTGATTGCTAAGGACATTTATTGTGACCGAACCTGTGTGATTGGTAAGGACATTTACTGTGATAAACCGCATGATTGCTAAGAGCATTTACTGTAATAGAACAGTGTGATTGGTAAGGACATTTACTGTAACCAAAATGTGTGATTGGTAAGATCATTCACTGTAACCAAACTGTGTGATTGGTAAGAGCATTTACTGTAACCAAACTGTGTGATTGGTAAGGACATTTACTGTAGTAGAACCTTGTGATTGGTAAGGACATTTACTGTAGTAGAACCGTGTGATTGGTAAGGACTTTACTGTAGTAGAACTGTGTGATTGGTAAGGACATTTACTGTAGTAGAACCGTGTGATTGATAAGAGCATTTACTGTGTCCGAACCATGTGCTTTGTAAGAGCATTTACTATAATAGAACGGTATGATTGGTAAGGACATTTACTGTAAATGAACCGTGTGATTGGTAAGGACATTTACTGTGACAGAACCGTGTGATTGGTAACAACATTTACTGTGACCGAACTTGTGTGGTTAATAAGAGCATTTACTGTGACATAGCCGTGTGATTGGTAAGAGCATTTAGTGTGACCGAACCTGTGTGATTGGTAAGGACATTTACTGTAGTAGAACCGTGTGATTGGTAAGAGCATTTACTGGAAATGAACCGTATGATTGGTAAGAGCATTTACTGTAAATGAACCGTGTGATTAATAAGGACATTTACTGTGACCGAACCTAGCATTTAGTGTGACCGAACCTGTGTGATTGGTAAGCATCTCTAGCGGACGATTCGTATCACTCAATACAATAATGGCCATTCAAACTACGGCTTTATATAATGTTGTTCATTTAATAATGATCATTACTACAGAGTAGAAGGGGGTCGACTGAGGTGCTTGCGTCGCAGGATAGAACCAGCCATGTGGATTCTTGTTCCAACCAGTGCACCATAACTGGTCAAAGGCCTTGGTGTGAGCTTTCCTGCCTGTGGGAAAGTGCATATAAAAGATCTCTTGCTGCATTAGGAAAAAATGTAGCGGATTTTTTCTAATGACAACGAGTTAGAGTTACCAAATGTTTGACATCCAATAGTCTATGAGCAATTAATTTGCGTGCTCAAGTGGTGTTGTTAAACACACTTTAACTTTTACTAGTGAGTAGATACATCACTGAAGTATTTAAATGATCATGTTTGAGTTGTAGGGGGAAACAACTGAATGTGCATACATGTTAGGATTTTAAGGGTAGTGTTGCTATGGCAAAATTCATTATAGATGAAACTCCAGGACCCCTACAATATGCCCCCCCCCCCCCCCCCCCCCCCCCCCC